>JANHGB010033736.1:0-14411 GCA_026283785.1 Coracopsis vasa
TGAGGGTGGTGAGGCACTGGCACAGGGTGCCCAGAGAAGCTGTGGCTGCCCCATCCCTGGCAGTGTTCAAGGCCAGGCTGGACGGGGCTTGAAGCAACCTGCTGTAGTGAAAGGTGTCCCTGCCTGTGGCAGGGGTTGGAACTGGATGAGCTTTAAGGTCCCTTCCAACACAAACCAGCCTGTGACAGTATTATGTCCTTTAGCCAAAAATATTTGTCACTCTTCATATACTCATATCTTGTAAGAAATATTGTGCTCATTTCTACTAAACCAGCCTCAAATATCAATCATTCCTGCACCAATGCTTTGAAAGAGAGCAGTGGCCCATGTGCTACCCCCAAACATCCCCCCCACTCCTGTCTGCCAGCTCATGCAGGTTCCCTGCAACCCCAAGTGATACCACTGCACAGTGCGCAACACCAGACCACTCCTCAGAGGATGGATACACCAGAAGGAACTTTGAGTAACTAAGGACTAAATGGCCATTGTTGGCTACACTTCAACATCCCAGCGTGGCTATTCCGCTCCTGTATAACTGAGGGCAGAGATTAAAAGCCTCAAGATGGGAATATGTGACAAAAAAGGACACTATATGTTTACTAATTTTTCAAAAGGTCTCATGGCAAATTCCCCTGGTTTTGCACACATTAATAAGAGAAATCAGTTAAGCCATTAAGTGGAAGGGCTGTGAATGTGTCATTTCATTCTTTATTTGTACAAAGCCTAACTCAATGAGATCTCAATACGTGACTGGGTTTCCTAAATGCTACCTAGGTATGAGTAACTAATGGCAACAGCAATAAATGCAATATATTTCAGGTGACTGAATGACTCCAGGAAGATGATGTTGATCAGAACAACTTTATCACCCTCCCTACGTGCCTCAGCAGGGATTTGAGCCAGGACTGAGGGCTCTGTGCGCTAGTGCCAAACAAAAAAAGACTGGTAAGCCTCAACTATGCTGTATTCGATATGGCTTAAATGTATGGGATCTGATTATTGCCTTGGTTGGGCTTCAGGGACTAAACAGAGTTTTGCCAAATCTGCTTTTACCTTCTGCACTGTCAAAACTCACATCCCCAGCCAACACTGGCTGCCACTCCACTGACTGAGTTTTAAACACTTGCCTGTGTTTTGGAAAATGAACATCCCTCCCCTCTCAAGGCTGGAGAATGAGCTGCATCTCATCTGGGAGAGAAGAGAAAACCCCATCTGCTGACTGCTACTGGGCTGCACAATATAGGAAGAGAAGGAAAGGCAAGTCCATCAGAAACTACCAGAAGGAAACTTCTATCAGCATTTTTAGAGCAACATGTACCTATACAGATAAGCTTTAAGGTCCCTTCCAAACCACACCTTTCTGTGATACCATGACACTGCTGTCAGAGAAGCTGATGTAACGTCCTAGGGAAAGTTGACTGGACTTTGTGTTTGCAACTACAATTTTCATGTATTCTTCAATCTTAATGGCTATAAAATCCAACATTTCCAAGCATCATCTACCTCTTACCTTACAGGAGACCATAAAGCAATGGAATCACAAGTATTTCCCAAGCACATGGCTGTGTGTGAGCTGTCAGTCAGGGGCACAGCAGCCCCTCAAGATCACTGGAGTCTGTGCCACAGAGCAGACTGCCCGGTATGTCTATCCACACCACAACACAATAAATGCTTCCCATATGAACTCTGAAATGAATACAGGGTAATTGCAGACCTCATTCCACAGCTCTCCATATGATACATGCCTGTAATTGCCTGCAGAACATAACTTGCTCTTTATGTTAGAAAAGAGTGATCCTGCTGTGCAGATTTCTGGTATTCATTAGAACTGCCGTTGGGAATTCTGCATTAGGCTGTGCATGGGTCAAATGAAATCATAACCACCTGCAAATCATTACACATACATTAGGTCTAACCCTATGATATCCTACACTTAGTAACCAAGTACTAAGTCCTATTTCCTACTATTAGTAACAGAAGAAATTCTGAGATTCTGGTAAAAAATTTCAGCTAATCCCAATTGGTGGCCAGAAAAAAAAAAAATCAGTAGATTTTCTTCTCCGGTTTGATCCCGTATTTCCAATGTAGTCATTGCTTCCCTATCCAAAATAAGCACATCATGTTTTCATTCACATGGTTCACTATCAGGCTAAATTTAAACAAAGTCCATACATTGGCATCAGCTACCAAGAAGTGTTCAAGGTCAGGTTGGATGGGGCTTGGAGCAACCTGCTCTAGTGGAAGGTGTCCCTGTCTGTGGTAGGGGGTTGGAGCTGGATGAGCTTTAAGGTCCCTACCAACCCAAACCAGTCTGGGATTCTAGGATTCAAAGTACCTCATGGCCAAAAGAAGCAACCACAGCTCCATGAAGCTGCCTGTACCCTCTTCCTTCCAGCACAGTGCTCTTTCAAGCCCCACTAAAGCAACAACATACGGTTGCAATATCCCAATGGCAAAGAAGAGAGGGAAATAAATCTCTAATGACACTGCAGTCAGGTTTAGGTAGAAAATCTGTTATTTGAGTGCACCCAGCTGAGCTGATATCAAGTTCCAGGAAGAGCCCAAAGCTCTTTAGCAATCACAGAGGATCAGGACCCCAGATTAGAACTCGCTCAAAGCTCAATCACTAGCAAAAGCATCACCCAGACACTGGCACGCTGTCAACTCACGGGCTCTCTGATGCCACGGGCATCCCCACTGCACCCTCTTGATATCTCCTAACCAGGCAATACCTAGGCTTAGTCTTACTGAGCTGATAAATCAGTCATGTCAACTAACCAAACACTAATACAAGGAGAACAGAAAAGGAAAGAACAGCAGCAGGATAGTAAATGAAGATAGATGGATTTGGATTAGCATGCAGCTCTTGAACTGCAGTGTTACCTAACACATTAGAGCTGTCCGCAGCTGTCTGAGAAGGAAGATGGTCTAATCACTTCTTTCTTTCCATCAGGAAAGAATGTACCTCTTTGAATCCCACCCAACAGTCCAGGATCCTTGGGTTTCATTTAACCTCCCACCACCAACAAGGTTACAGGCAAGTAATCCACGACCTTTTCCTAGTCATTTCTGCACATTGTATTATTGCTACAGAAGTTGGTTAAATCACTTTCAGATCAGAGACTCAGTAAATCTGCTTATGCCTAAAAAACAGTCCACAGGCATACATACACATACATTAACTAAAGACAATATGGAGAATTTCAGCTTCGAAAGCCAGAGCTTTAGGAATCTGGGAATCACAGCCACTCATGGAAGTCTTTGGGTTATCCGAGTGCTGCCGCTCACCACTGCAGCAGATCACTACAACAGACACCAATTTATTCCCATCTAAGATGACATCAATCACACCCAAAAAAGTCAAACCTAATATATGCATTTTCAGTTCCTCAACTGTTGCAGAAAGCACACTTATGGTGTGCCCAGAGACACATGAAAGTCTCAGAGGTGACAAGTCAAGTATCAAAGGCAGGCAGACGGAGGAGAGAGCGATGGAGATGTAAAGACAAGTGGAGGAAACGCAGATTTCATGCAACTTTCTCTACCTCTGACTTGGATTGGCCATAACACACTGCCAAGTCTTAAGACACTGCAAAATAAAGGATGTTTCTTAATCTTGAGGTGGTGACCATTAAACTGCAGGAGGACAAGTTGCCCATGACCTGGTGTTAGAGGAGCAATAATACCACTGCTTTGCTCTTGCCATCCTCAGCAACACCAGGCTGACAGCAGTGGAGAAATGAAAGTGGTAGGACTTGGGTGTTTGGTCCAGAACAAACTGATAGCAATTAAGGCAGCAAAGACAAGAGCAGCCCTATTAATTCCTCTTCACCTTGAATCCTGGATTCTGTACCCTCTGATGGAAAAGGCAGAGGCAAGAGCGCAGGGCTCAGACTCAACAGCCAGGGTGGAGGCTGCAGAGAGCTCTCCAAGCAGAGGCCCAGCATCCGCCTTCCAGAGCTCACTGGCATTTTTCCTACTTCAGTGTTATCTCAACAATGAATTTCTTTGCAGACCTCTTGACTTTGTCTTTTGAGGCACAAACATTGCAAGTATTGATATGACAACACAGGTAATGGCCAAGGCAGAACAGTCTTTGCTTTAACATAGGGGTGCTCAGGCATTGGACCAGGCTGCCCAGGAAAATGCTGGAATCATCGTCTCTGGAAGTGTTCACACACTGTGTAGATGAGGCCCTCAGTGACATGGGTTAGTGATGGCCTTGGCAGTGCTGGGGAACAGTTGAACTTGATGATCTTAAAGGTCTTTTGCAACCTGGCTGATTCTGTGAT
Source organism: Coracopsis vasa (assembly GCA_026283785.1). Lineage (NCBI taxonomy): Eukaryota > Metazoa > Chordata > Aves > Psittaciformes > Psittacidae > Coracopsis > Coracopsis vasa. Next base: position 4,293 of record JANHGB010033736.1, read on the forward strand.
ACATGTAATTAAATGATACTTCAATGGAATCAGAAGGAAAATCAGTGACTTCACAGGGGGAATTTTCCCCTGGAAAACCTGCTATTTTTCTAATATCTCAGTGTGTCTGTGCACTCCTTGAAAAACCCAAGCACACCACAGACCTCGCTAGTGCATTGCTAACATGCTGGCACAAACACTCAATAAATAAAATACCAGTAATATCAGAGCACTGCCTTTCCAAGGCAGCGAGACATGATTAAGATAAGGGAGGTGAAGAATGCACAGAAATTAAAGAGGCATTATGGAAGCAGCAGGCAGGTTTGCTGGAGCAGCTCCAAGCAGCATTCCTGCATCCCCACTTTCATCCCATCATCACCCCATCACTCTGCCGAAGCCGCACATGTAACACATGGTGATGGGCTCCATTCACAGCACGAGCTGCATGCTTTTAACAGGGTGTACATCAGCAAATTTGTCATCTTGGGAGCTCTTCACTCATCTCCACTCTATCTTACGTCAGTGCAGGATGCTCCAAGTGCCCCAGCAAACTGCAGAAGCTCAAGTCCTCGATGCAACAGATTTTTCCCTCCCACTGAAGCAGCACAAATGTGTTTGTTCCCTTGAATGGAGCACACTGCAAGCAGCAAAAAGCCCAGCCACACTGAATCGTGCTGCATATAAAATACATATACACAGAACCAGCTGGTGGCTATATGGGCTGACAAAAGAAGAAAGTTTATCTAATGTCTCTCCTTTTACCAACCATTCCTTTTCCAGGCTGGATGTTTCCAGCTGTGCTATAGAAAGATAGTTTCCCATCCCCTGGATAAATGCGAGCTCTATTTTAGGCATCAGAGGCACAATCTGCATACCCTATGAGATTTTTCAGGCAAGCACCCACAGCCAGGTGTTTAAGGACTCACATTTCCACCAATTTCATTACATTTTACATCATATTTGGAAATAGAAATGATCTATGAGGGTCTGAGCCAATGACTCACCTGAGGTCACAGGAGGCATCTGAAAAGAGGCAGAACCTCAATTTGTCCAGCAGCAAACCTAACTAGGGATAATCTTTCCTCCTGGTACATCAGGGACCTTGGGGGTACCGAAGGAGATCTTTACAGACACCATTTATGTCCCCATTCCCAGTGGGGTCCTGGCTGCTCCTGTAGTGCCTGACTCTTATAGATGTGGATGCATTTATGACCCCAGTGATGGGTAAGGGCAGGGATCTCCTTGTGGCATGCACAGCATCTCCCTCACCACGGTGCAAAACTGGGTTCATTGCAAAGTCACAGGCACAGCACCAGTGTGCACCCAGCACCTCCCCAGCACAGAACGTGACCACGCACCAAGTAACTTGTCCCAGGCTCCAGCACTGGTCCTAAATACTGGTGCAAACCCCCCTTTTCTTCCCATGGGATGAGGGTAAGCAAGCCCCTTAACCTGCACCACCCTACAACCTAAAGGCCATGTCTGAAAAAGGCCTTCAACCGATGAAAACCAAGCAACTCTGATGCATGAAGCCCATCATACCCTGAACGGGGGAGAGAATGAACCCTCCTAGGGACTGAACTCAGAGCTGAACTCCTGACACAGCTCTAAGAAACATTTGGGCTTGGAAGAACAGCTGCAGATTCTCCAAGCTTAAGTGGAGGTGAAGGGGCAGTTGGTGTTTTGGATAGCTTAATGTGCTTTTCCCTATGCATGTGAACAGACCCATTAACTTGTTGTCATTAATGAACTTGAAGCTAAAGATATGCTTAAGTGGATCTGGATTTTACAAGACTTTTATAGGTCAATGAAATAAACAGTAGGGCAGATTTGTACAGGCAAGAAAGGAAGCCTGATGCTTGGCTAGCAGACACCACTGCCGTTTGTACCTGGAAAAAGACACCTATTCCTCCCAGCAAGGACAATTCTTTCATGGGAGAACACAACCCATTCCAGCTCTGCTTAACACTCACACCAAATGTACCTGGACACATGACAATGTCTGGCATTGAAGGAAACTACCAATGCTTAGCATCCTTACAAATCAAGAAGAGTATCTAACTGCTGGCAAGGAAATACCTGCAGCTTTGTGATATATGGTGTCGTAGTATCTTCTAGTCTGGAAATAGATCATCTGCTTAATTTATATACCAACGAGATGAATGCTGGAGGGGTTTAATAGCACCCTTGGTAATAGGGCCTGTAATGGATTTTTAAAGTGAATTTAAGTCTGAGGGAAGGTGCTGCACTGATGCTCTTGCCTAGCACTGTCCCAGGAGCTGGGTTAGGTGTGAAATGAGCACTTTGAAGAGGAGGTATATAATTCATGAACAGGGGAGTAGAGCAAAGGCACCGGTGGGCTGGTACGTGCTCATACTCCCAGCTCACACATAAAATACTCACTTGTGTGGAAGTGCTTTATTGCATCTCCAGTTCTCTCCTTCTGGCCAAAGTGAAAAGGGAGAGGGAGGAAACCCATGGGAGTCAGTCTCTGAGGCACAGCCTCTGGGGTTTGTGGTCTAAAAGGAGGCATGGCTTTCATGTGGGCTGCAGGAGATGCTTGCCAAGGTCACACTAGGGTCCCTAATCACAGAATCATAGACTGGTTTGGGAAAGACCTTAAGGTTCCAACCTCCTGTCATGGGCAGGGACACCTCCTACTAGATCAGGTTGCTCAATGTGCTTACCAATGTTGCTTAATGACTCCAGGTGTCATCCTTGATCCCTACGTTTCCTCTGTAACTCAACTAAAGCTGCCTTTCCCTGCAAGTCCTGATGGATTCCACATGTCTAGCAGACTTCCATGGGGACACAGGAGTCAGCACACAGAGATCCTCTGAGGCGCCACAGCCATAAGCACTGGTCCAGCAACTACTTATGTCTGCTTACTTGTGCTTAATTTGAAAACATGATTATTCCCATTGGACGCACCCTTCCCTAGGTGTCACTTCAAGAAAAAACAATAATAATGATAGCCAAAAAACCCCACCCTGTCTGTATCTTCAAGGGAACACAGACTCCTATTTGTACTAAAGCCATTAAGTACTTGCTTAACATCAAACACAACCTAAGAGTCAGGATTAACACCAAACAGAAGCAAGCAAAACCATCAAACTGCAAATGGTCAAATGCAAGAACAAGGAATAATGTAACAGGAAGGGAAGTAAATGAAAAACTGGGCCCTTTAACAAGATATCCTGGATAAGATGGAGAAGGTAGAAAAAATAAAGGTACCCCAGCAGCAACTGCTGCTTGAAAATCATCTTTTTACTTCAGAGTTCTGGATGAACCACAGTATCTCTGTCACACCACCATGGACGTAATACAGTGCAAAAGTAGATATGAATACGCTTAAATTATTCAGGGTGAAAGTCTAAAGAATACAGCTGCCTTAGGTGCTTCCTGATACTCATCTTCCAGACACAGAAGAGGCCTAACAACTCCTGACTGGTGTAGTTGGACTTATCAAACCTCCTTCCTCCCTCATACAGATGAACATCACAGGAAATCCAGGCCATTGCATGTTAGCCCCTTGCACTTGCTGGAGCTGGGGTGTCAGGAGCCTGTCAGCAGTCCTGTTAAAGTCTCTATCTTCAGCTTGAGAATATGAACTTGCTCCAGGGTGAAACTTGATGTACAAGCTTCTGCCTTGGAGCAACTGCTTCAGAAAATGTGTTAAGATTTGCCTGTGGTAGAAAAGAGCAACAGGGAAAAATATCTGAGACCCTATTAACTATAATTACTATAACCTTTGGTCTTGGTGCAGTAAAACAGCTTTGCTTTCTGGGAGAAGAAAAGTATGCCCCAGGCACAGAAGCAAAGATTTTTAGCAGGGGATATCTCAAGTAAGGCTCTTCAAGCTATGTCTTGAGATTAAAGATGAGGCTTCCAAAAACACATATGAAAGTTAAATACTTTGATTTTTCCATAGGTCGGTTGGTACTGCAATCCTGCACAATCTTATGTGTCTTTACCTTAACACACCTCTCAACAGCTCTTCTGATGAACTTAAGCAATTTAAGCACATGTCTAAGCCTAACTTCTGTAAAAGACTAAGTCTTACTGACTCCTGATAAAACTAGCCCTTCAGTACACATAGATTCTTCTGAAAATGTAGCCTTTGATTCCTCTTGACATCACCTAATGCCATGCCCTGGAAAATCTCTTCCTTAAACAGAGAGCAGGATTCAGGAGCTCTTGCTTTGGGAAATGTATCTGAAAGGTTGACATTCTTGTTCTAGCACAAGTTATCTTAGTCATTGTCAGCTGCACCTTCAAGATTTGGGGACTTTTTTTAATAGGAATATAAGTGAAGATCAAAAGGTACATAACGAAAAAGGGGGGAATATGAAGATGAGAGACATGGTAAGGAGGAAAGTGATTTTCTTCTTGCAATGCCTTTAATATAAATATTTTGTTTATGTTAATGCAATTATGTGAATGTAAATAGTGTAACATTAGCATCAACAACAGCATAACAAATCAGAGGTGCAACGTGCCAGGCACCCCAAGAGCACTAACCCAGGGAGCCGCAGCACATCTGCCTCCATCCTCCGACAGCACACCACACATGGTCCATCTGTGCCCATACACAAACATTATCCAGCATTCCTGAACACCAGGCAGCCCCGACAGAACTTAAATTATGACCCCAACAACTTACTCCAGCTACAGCTTACCTGGAAAACCAGTGACACACAAGCCTTGCTCTGTGCATGACTTTTGCTCCCCAAGGTTTCGAGCATAAGTATTAACATAGCTCCTCATTCCATATCTTTACCCCAAATTTAGCTCCAGAGAGCAGTTCACATCCCCACCAGGGTGCTTTCCTTACAGTCACCCTCCCACTGGGGCTGGCTGCCAGCACATACCCCTGTTTGGAGATGTCTCCAGCAGATAAAAGGAAAGCTGAGCAGGTTCACAGAAGCCAGGGAAAAGATGTCCATGGCTGAAACAGTGAAAGAGCATTTGCCTGGCACACCAGGAATCAAAGCGTATGGATTTAACGCTGTAACGATCATTCAGCACATCTCTTGTGGGTTGAAAAATCCTCCTCTCCTTCACAGGATAAAGATGTGAGGCCATTAAGCAGAGAAGAAGGGTAGAGGGAGCAGCGTAAGCTCTCAGGAGAAGTTAGTATGCAAGCTAATATGAACAGATTAAGGCTTTCAGCAGGCACTCTGCTTGTCTGTCCCAACGCACGTACCGTAACCAAAGGCTGAATATGAAAGCTGCCTGACTGACAGTAACCACTTGCTTCCTCCTCCTCTCCTTCCCAAGAAGGAAGGAAAGCAGTTCAAACACTGTGCTCCACAAACATGGGTGATGAGCAGATTTCCCTTCTGAAAATAAAGACAAAATCAATTCCTAAATGCTCTAGAGTGTCCTGGGCGTTTAGTATGAAGAGAATCAAGGTTCAGCTACTGGCAGAGGATGATATAAATCAGGATCAGGACTCATCCATGGGATTCTGGCTCACCTAACTATCACACCTGCCTGTAACATCTTGCTTAACCATTGTCATGAACCAGCCGCTTTTGCTCAGCTCTGTATTCATTCATGAGTTGTTCAATGGGAAAGAAATACACTGATTTCCAGGATTTACGCTCACAGCACAGCACACAGCAGGGTTTATTGGGTGAATCAAGCCTGCCCACACACACACAAAATGAGCCTCTGTGAGCCACACTTATGAAAGACATCAATTTCCTTGGGAAGTTTGTGCAGTAACAGACCACGCAATGCTGCTTCTGTGCGTTATTTAATGAGGGCTTGAAGCTTCCAGCACCATCAGTATGCCCTGATGGAGAAGTCCTAAAAGCCAAAATGAGGTTTATTGAGCCATTCTGCAAGGCTCAGGAGAGCCATGTCCCCTGCTCGGTTCACGAGGCAGACAGAAAGACTCCCACCTACAGCCATGCTCTGCAGGTCTCCAGGCACAGTGGTTCCAACCACCAGCTTATTACACTTCTCTAGAACATTATTATATTACCACAGTTAAGTTTTGTGGCTGTATTTTTAAAGCAAACTATTAATTTTACTGTAAAACACACATCAAAAACCATTAGACCATGAGGAGAAGTCTAAACCAAAGAATCTATTTACCATTTTTCATAAACACAAGCCTGTAACAAGAAAACAGAAACCCAAGACAATGTAAGCCTCACAGAGACCTCCTTGTGTATCACTGCTCCCTACACCGGCGCCTCTGCAGGTCTGTGCTAGAGAAAAGTAAAATGCACCTCTCTCTAATGTAAGTCATCAGTTGTCTCCTAATGGCCAAACACCCCACGTGACACTGAAAAGACTTTCCCTAGAGTTTATGTTGAAGTTCTTCCCTGTGAGGGTGCTGAGGCACTGGCCCAGGGTGCCCAGAGAAGCTGCGGCTGCCTCATCCCTGGCAGTGTTCAAGGCCAGGTTGGACGCGGCCTGGAGCAACCTGCTCTAGTGGAAGGTGCCTATAAATGCTACGGAACATCAATGAGTAGGCCCAAGACAACAATAACCCTGTACAGAGTGCACTGAGAACAACAAACCAGCGTGTGTGGGTCTGGAGAATGCTCCTGCCAGAGCTGTTTGCAAGTTGCTGCTGTACCGGTAAAAGCTCTGCAAGTGCTGTTTCACCCCTGAAACAGAGGCCAAGTGAAGAAGTTTTAAATTGCATTTCACTCAACGCTAGCAGAAGAGGGGCTCAAGCACAGAAACAGCAGCTGGAGGATAAGCAAGATTTCAACACGTGAAGGCAGAGAAATGTCAAGTCTGAAATGGCAGCGCAAAAAGCTGAAGAGCACCACATGCCACACACAGCGAACCGACCTCCAGCAAACAAGCACAGATGTACTTCCAATGGTTTTAAGACATAAGAGCCAATCTTGCACTTCTGTAGAACAGCCCCTGCTAAGAGATCAGATGGCACGAGGATCTATGTTGAACAGTTTTCAGAGCCTTGCTGGAAGCCCCCAAATGAATGCTTGATAAAGCTTTTTTCTCAACAGAAAAAAGTCTGAAGAGAGAAAAGGGTTCATCTCAAATAAGATGGAAGAAGGACCCACTTACAAAAGCAGAGAGGTACAGTGTGTGTTGAACCGATAACTCACCTAGCCTTGGCTAAATAGGTATTTTTTGTGAGTTCCAGGCATTCTCCCAGGAACACTGATGCAGCTTCCTGGTATGAATCCAAGGGAGTTATCTCTCAGTCATTCTGCCTTGTTGTTAAAGATAGGAAGAAAAATGTCCTTTGTGAGTAATTCCAAATTGTTCTGCAACTGAATTATCTGCAAGGATCTTGCAGGGAATCAGAATGAACTACACAATCTCCTTTTCCAGAATGGGAGCTGAGGTTAAATTAGAAAACACATGTAGTCCTACACTTTTACCGCCTCAAACACACCTTACAAGAAGTTGTAGGCTCCTCTTGCTGCCATTTTTCAATGTAAGAGGTACAAGCCTTTTGGCGGCTCCATACACCAATGTGCAGAAGTGCCCGCTAAAACATGTAGCATCCTTTTTCTAGTTTGAACCTTTTTAGTTCCCCACAGTTGCTACTGAGCTGGGCTTTTTTCCTCTAAAATTTCTTAAACCCGACATTTAAAATCTTGAGGTTTTCACAAGACGTCCTCTGCATTGCTCAACCAAGTGAACTCCCATTAGTTTAGTTTTAGCAGCCATCTTCCTTCCTATGTCTCTCCTGCCTTGGAGTACAAAACATAATCGGAACAAGTTCCAAGATCAGAGGGCTGGAGCACCTCTGCTATAATACAGGCTGAGAGAGCCTGGGCTTGTTCAGCCAGGAGAAGGCTCTGGGAAGACCTTAGGGCAGCTCCAGTGCCTAAAGGAGCTACAAGAAACCTGGAGAGGGGCTTTGGACAAGGGCCTGTAGGGACAGGATAACGGGAATGGCTTTAACCTGCCAGAGAGGAGATTGAGATGAGATCTTAGGCAGAAGCTCTTTCCTGTGAGGGTGGTGAGACACCTACACAAGGAAGTTCTATATAAAGGTTTTAATATAAAATGAATGGGGACTCTGAAGGAACAAGAAACTTCCCCCCAGGGCTAATGAGCATACGTCGTAGATTACAAGCTTCAAGGAAAACAGTCCTACCCCCTGCACACAGCATGCTCTCCACATCTGGTAGGGCCATCTCTCTCTGTAATGATCAACCAAGGCTTGTGAGCACACCAGGGAAAAATTGAAGCCAAACGTGGTGAAGACGCTTCACCAGAGGAAGAACCAGGAGTCACGCTAGATACTCTGAGAGATTTTTCTGGCTGCATCTGAGCTGAACGTTTTACAGCACTGGCTGTGTCTGCGCGCACGGAGCAGAGATTTCTCATTTCATACATCATTTACTCCTGCAGTGATTCCACAAAGTCACAACACGTCCTTAATACACAGAAGAGGAGAAATCCATTCTTCTCATGACAATAGTTAAGGCTGGAGATATTAAACATAGATTTCTCCGCACAGCAATGCCACCTGCTACAGGATAATTGTAAGTCCTTAACAGAGAAATACAAGGTAAACACAGGAAAGCGTCAGCTCCTAACAATCAGAGGACAATGGTTACAACAGGAGGTTTCCCACAGCTCTTAAGTTATTTATGTGCAAAGCTCCAGCCATAAGTGGAGCATAATTCTCTATGGAAGCTGTTGACAATGTTTTCAGAGAACGGACACCCATGGGTGGTCAACACCCAATAACATGAAGCATCCAGACCCTTGTACATAAGCTGGGGTACCAACACCAGTTAAAGCAATCAAAAGAATTATGACACTTCTTGGCATGTTCAGCTTTGGCTTAAGCATCCTCCTGTCTAGTTCTAGATGTCTTCCACTTGACCTCTGCCATCACATCGCCCCTTTACCTCCTCACTATCACCCCTGAGACAGTTAGAGCTCCCTTGTGCTGCAGGACAAGTACGCTTGTCCATTTGCTTATGTTTAAGCTGCATTGTAGACTGGTGATAAAGCGCAACTCCAACAGTCACTGGAATAAAGGGGGAGAAGTATCAAGATCCAAAAAAAGGAGAGAGAACAAGAGAACTAAGAAAGAAAAGAAAAACAACATCAAGAGTGAAGAAAAAAGATGTAAAGCACAACACAGCTAGTCAAGGTTACAGAATCCCGGACTGGTTTGGGTTGGAAGGGACCTTAAAGCTCATCCAGTTTCAACCCCTTGCCATGGGCAGGGGCACCTTCCACTAGAGCAGGCTGCTCCAAGCCCCATCCAACCTGGCCTTGAACACTGCCAGGGATGGGGCAGCCACAGCTTCTCTTGTATGGCTGTTGACCATTAGAGCTGCCACGCTGCGCAAGCCAAGCCTACATAAGCCAGTGATAGATCACTCAAGGAAAGCTGGAGAACCAGGACAAGCATAGCAAGATGTATCATACCTAACAAGTGACTGCAGAAAGCCAGAGGGGTTTTGCAAGGTGTAAAGTCTCGCCGATAAAAGCCACCAGTTGACATTTAACACAGGCCAACAAAACTGCTATTGTTCAATGGGTCCCTGACAGCCACCTTAGAATAAAATCCAAGGTTACAGGGAATGTTATACCCTAAAAGGCAGCACTACCATAAGAATGAACAGGTTACTTTGGCTGCAAGTCTCACGAGAGATATCCTGGTCAGAGCTGCCAGGAAGATGACAAAGCAAATTACCTCAGGGTAGTGGTGAAAGAATTTCACTGACTTGCATTAGAAGGATGTTTTGCTCTGGAAAAAAACATCATTTTCTTTGGAGGGTGAAGGGGGAATTTAATTTAATCAGATGCTGAACGTTCCATCCCAAATCTATTAGGAAAAGTCTGGCAAAGGACATACGCTTTAAAATGCTACCCAAAGAGAAGGGACTAGCAGTAGGACAGAGCATGTCAAAGTGAAAATTGGAAATGAAAGGCTCAAGGGAGAATTGATTAGACACATATTACTATGAGATTTTTCATGCCTCTGTTTCCTTTCCCAAAACACTGATTTACTAGAGATCAGCAAAGATGGGAAAGAACACACTGGAAGAATACATAAACTAATATATGTATATCTTATTTTTAATATGATATACATGTTGATATTTTAATTTTGCACACAGATTTAGATTTTGTGTCAGGAGAATTTAAATGGCAGATTTAATTTCAAGATGT
>JANHGB010033737.1:0-15853 GCA_026283785.1 Coracopsis vasa
CCAAGGAAGTTGTGAATGCTCCATCCCTGTCAGTGTTCAAGGCCAGGTTGGACAGAGCCTTGGGTGACATGGTTTAGCGGAAGGTGTCCCTGCCCATGGCAGGGTGGTTGGAACTAAATGATCTTAAGGTCCTTTCCAACCCTAACTATTCTATGATTCTATGATTCTATGATTTATGAATGCACATATATCTTCAGGTGTTCAACATCCTGCATCTGTTCAACCAGTAGGATTCAGGTTATAATACCATAGTTCCTATATGTAGTAGCAACAGTTTAACCATTCCAAGACTTTATTTTTTGTCTCTTGTTTTAATTTTCTTGTAACTTTTTAAAATAATGGATTTTTCTTGTCTTCCAGTAAAGAGAATTAATTCAGAGTAATGCTTAATGCATCATTCTGCAGAAATTTGCCTTACAAAGCAGTAGAAACCAACATTTGCTTATATTCAGAATGGTATCAGATATTAGCTGAATGACTATGAGTGAAATCAGATACATGTCATAGCATTTAAGACATCATATGGGCCACTTCAGAAATTCTTACAAGTAAATCTGAAATTTCTCATGCTTAAATAAGAAAAGAGGATATATTAAGAAACAAGGGACTTCCAATATAGCAAAAAAATCAGGTATCATACAATCTCTTCAGAAATACTCAAAATGTTGATGACTATTACTTCATTACTTCATTACTTCATACATTACTTCTTTCAGATTTTTTTAATTTTTGATGAGTTTAAATTTAAAAAAGCATATTTTTATATATGTCATCATTTATATCATTGAACATGTTGCGTGCTGTTCTTCTGCAGCTCCTAGTGTAACAGGATACTGGCTCATGGTTCTAAAACAATAATATTACTTTTCAAAAATATATAATGAAGTCTTTTGTTATGCATCATGTGTTCAAAGAGTTGGTAACATTTAAACCATTTCTGCTGAAAGAAAACATGACTCTCCAACAGAGTGGTTTTTATAATTTCACACCAATTTTTTGTTCTAGTTCACAAACCTGTGCCAAATTCTGAACTTGTTTTTTTTTACTTTATATTTAGTCCAACAGACTTCCATTAACATGGAAGTATGTTTCATGATTTTTACTTTAGAAATTACCTCATATTACCTATAATACTTTGCACATTATGATCACGCTGTTATAGTTTAGATCAGAACAGTATTTCCAAAAGGCATGAAACATGCTCTGTCCATAACCACGCTACCCTCACCACTTCATTAACAAAAATAATGTATATACGAAAGTAGCGTACTTTCCTTTTGAAGAATTGCTCCTCTTCATGTGAAGACAAAGAGTCTTAGGAAGTAGGACAGGCGTCGGTTCTTAGAGACGCTCTTTCCAGATATAAGCCTATGGAATAAAATGCAGACAACATATACTTAATATACAGAATATCTCATTTTATTGAAAAAATGCAGTAGGCTTTTCTATCCTCCTCCTCCCCCCAGGAACTCTTAACACTTTGTGAACTGGAATGCATTACACGATGCAAACTGATGAATACTGAAATCAATAAAACAGTATCTAAAAGTGTAATTACACCAACGAGGGCAAAACACACATGAGCTCAGTTGGCTGCTGCAGGTACCCAAAAAAAGGAGGTTCAGATACCAGAATATCTTGCTGTGCCTATTGTATTCCTTGTGGAGGTGCGGTCTCTGGAATTAGTCCCATTGTACTAAGAGCTACACCACAATATTATATATGAAAGGTCAGACCACCACAGCCTTCCAGAGACTGGACAGCCTGAATCTCCACTCAAACCACAGATGTGTTCATTGAGAACAGTGATGATGTCAAAATACAGCACAGGATTTTATGCTTAAATCTGTTTGGGTGGCTTTTTGTTTTTCCAAGAACAGGAAATACGATCAGTATTACTGTAGAAAAAAACCAACACACTTTGCTATTAAAGGGGGGGAGTTTTAGGATGAGTGCAATTACATCAATATTATTGCAATTACTGATTACATCATGCTTTAGAAAAGGAGTACAGAAAAGGTTGATATTAACATGCAAGACACAGCAGAGTGACATCAATACTCGTTTTACTGTTCAAATTTTTTTTAAAAAAAAGCTAATAGCTGTCAAAAATACCCATTATAGGCTAGTCTATAATTTGTAGAAGTCAAGTAATACATTTTTTCTGAAGGTATAATGGATGCTCCATGGAGCAATTATTTTAGAAAGACAACTTCATCTCAGCTGTCTCATGCCAGCAGAACTATTTAAGAGCCAGAAATGCATAATTCAACATGGAAGAGCTGTCAGATTTGAGAATACCTTTAAATTACAAAAACTTAGCACCACTAGTCAGTTATAATTATAATGGAAATGTAGTTTTCTGTCATTTTATCATAGCAAACATCTCTTAAGAAGCAATTTCATGTGTTAAAATATTTTGGCAAAATGACTTTTGATTCTAAAGGGATACGGATTATCTAGTTTTATACCTGAATATTTTTCTTACAAATTGAATGTAACAGCTTACATCGTACAAGATGGTAAGAGCAAGAGTATTATTAAAATCCCATTGGAAATTGTTACTATGAAACAATGAGCAGCATAACTCACTAGGACAGGTCAAGTTATGCACAAAAATATTATTTTATTACAGAATATGACACAACAGTTTTTCATCAGGCAGTCAATTATTTTATACAGCATACAGCCAAAATACAGAAGATGATGGTTCTTTTAACTTTGGCTTCCTTTAGTAATTAGAAAACCAAATTATGCATAGTTGACGTAGTCACTGTGATGGCTTTATGATCAATAAAGCTAAATGAAAAGAAAAAAGCAAATTACAAATTCACTTGGAAAATTAAAGTGATATTTAAATGCTTTTTTATTTTCTTTTTTGTCCACTGCATTGCAATGCCAGTTCTTTTCTCTTTAAGCAGGACAAGGAAAATAGTCTATGGCTTCACTCAGAAAAAAGCCAACTGACTTATTACAAGGTTATATTGGAGTCCTACTATGTGTTTTATGTAGATTCCCTTCAGGAGCTTAACTCAACCCACACATGAGGGTCATGAGCTATATTCCAGGTACAGGGCTCAAGTCCACTGCTTTTCTCACTTTAGCTGCTGAGAACCACAGCAGCTCCCAGTAATCTCCTCTACAGAGGAGACCATGAACTATGGAGTTGTTGCTTGTTTATTTTTAAAATGAATTCTGAAGAATTTTATAAACTCTGTTCAAATCAAAAGAAAGTAATTTAGGATATTTTTTTAATGTTCACAAATACTTTATTCTTCAACTAGTTCTACTATTAATATAATGGAATTGCCTTTTTGAAATTGTTAACAAAGACCTTCGTGTGGCCATTTTTCAGTGTAATTAGCTTTTTGACGTTGCTGCTGATGACCATTACACTTTCCAGATTTCTGTTAGCGTTTCTGCTCAGCCCACACATGCAGTGAGCAAAAGAGCATTTTCTCTTCATGGGTGATTAGTTGTGGTCAGTTGGTTTTACTTATATATTTGCTAAATAAATACCCTGATGCTGAATGTATTCATGTACAAGTTTATTTTAAACAATTTAATCATCGAAGGCATTCATGGTAAATTTTTAGCGGTTTTGGGATGAAATTGGGTTGAATTTTATCATTGAATATAAAAATCTTGACAATGAGGTTTCAATGCATTAAGTTCTTATAGTTATCGTGGCAGTACAGCTTTGTCATTGTAACAGAGGAGGGCAGCAATGACGGCCTTCGTTTTTTGTTATTTACTCCTTTTCTTCTTTATAAGATGACATTGCATCTGGAAGATAGAAAGTTATCTAATCATTCGTCCCCTAAAAATACCCGCATATTAAAAAAATGCAGAGAAATAGAAGCTCTGATTCAGAAAATATCAATTTCTTGTTTCTATGGATGCAACATGATGTAGTATTGCATAGCATAATACAAATTAAGGAATTAAATTGGTTTCATTTCATCTGATTTTCTGGCAGACTTTAATGTGTTAAGTATTTACTAAAGAGGCAATTGGAATGCATACAGCATACAGAATTAAAATTTATTAAAACATCTTCAGTAGTGGCACACATAATCTTCCATGGTCTCACCTGTAAATTTCTGGGTTAAATCAGGTTGTATCCCAATAGCACATTAAGTCTCAAGATAGTAGTGTATTCAACCAGTAAATTTCCAGCATACGGTAAGATTTACCATTATTCTGCATCTTTTTCATGTAATACACAGATGTAATTGCTTAAATTGTGTTTTGAAATTAATGCTATAAATACAAATTTGGGGTTTGCAGGACATCACACCATAGACTTTTAATGAGTCAACAAAATTGTAAGTTTGCTACTCAATGGTACTCCACATGCAGGCAATTTACTGATAATGAATAATAAATATATTTTAATAGCTCCTCCATTTGCTGTGCCACATATTTGATTTAAGTGTAACAGGGGAATCACCCCATCCTCTGTAGACATGACCACTAAAAGTTATCAAAAGGGGCTGCTGACGGTGAGCCATTGTTTAAGAGATACTATTTTCTTATAAACAATGTTTTCATTTAATTTCTAAGTCCACACAAAAGGAGCAATATCACAAAGCTACAATAACTATTAAATTTTTCCATTACATAATAAAAATTAGCAGAGCTGGGACTCCATGCTTGCATGCCCTAACAACATGGGAAGCATTAATATTGCATGATTTGAGACAAGGAGAGAAAAACTTCATAGTTGTTAACAGCAGCAGAACACATTCAACCACCTAAAAGAGGTGGAGGCTGAATTGATTTCCAATGACATTTTTCAGAATCCACACACCTAGTTCCTATTGCAATGGGAATTGAACAGCCCTACAAAAACACTACATTGTGTTTGAGACCCAGGCTGATATCTGCACCACAGCATATAGGATTCTGGTGGTGCATGTGGAGATTTCTTATAGTCTTCCTGCACTGCAATCCTCTGAGCAACAGGTCTGTAGCCAGTATGAAAAATGAGATATTTTAACATGTTTTATCACCACAAATATTCTGCCAAATATTAATATTTGGTAGATTTTTTCTTCATTTTGCTTGAAAGTGAACGTATAGATGAAGCAACTCAAGGACATATTACCTCCTGACTTCCTTTGACACAAAGTGTATTTACGTTACGGCCTAAAAGTTTTTAGTCCAATTTCTCAGTCCAACACTCTCAAGTTCAATTAATGGAGACATTCTAGCACTTATATCAAGTTATGCTGCATATAAATGGGGATAAAAGGATTACCAGGTTATAAATCAATTGAGAGATTCAGGGATATAAATCTCAGGGACACTGAACTTCAGCGTTAATGAAAATGCAGAATTCCATTGGCTAATCACAATTTAGATTGTGAAATCACTGAATTTCACAGGGTATCCTAATAAAACTGCTTAGCACTGTGGAGAAGTGGGAAAGTAGAAAAAAGCCTTTTGAGGTGGCTTGTAAGAGCTTGCTTCCATGCTAGTCATGGGGTTATGCAGTAAACCTTGCTGACAAGGCTGATTTCTTACACAAGAAATAAGCTACATCATTGTGTGGTAGGAGTCGTTGGATTTTTTTATATGGGTAATGCAAAAGGATGCCATTGCACTTGAATTAGTCTCATAGAAAAGTAGGCACAAAGACAAGCATAGAAAACCACACATGCAAAGAAATGCAGCACTTGCACAACAAAGTCGGCATAGCTAAGTTAAACAATGTTTTGAAACCCTTAAGGAATTTCAGTTTTGTGAAATATAGGGGGTTTTATTAGACAGGAAAGATTATTTTCCTTCTCTTTGACAAAACAGTGCAAGATGTAGAGAAAGCTCCAATATGCAAAAAATTAGAATAGAATAGTTCAGGTAGCCTACTTGGCTTTTGTTGAAAAGGAAAGAAGATGGCTATAGATGTGTCAGTTCAAAGGCAGAAATCTTAGACTTAGTGCTGAGGAATATAGAAAGAGGAAATAACAGCTGGGAAGATAACTTCACTTCAGCACTACTGGGGAGGGGGGAAGAAATTCTTGGGAACACCAATACTCAGTTTTCCTCAAGGGCATGATATCTTCTGACTGTGTTTGACAGAATACATTTCTGCTTAATGCTTTAAGAAATAAAAGCCAAGTAGACACTATGGGAAAAATAATGTTTAGCTGGATATGTAAAAATGCAAAGGACAGTTTATACCCAAAGGGTCCTCTGTGAGTTTATAAATATCATATGTAATTCTTAGAACAAATACAATACAAACAAGTTAAAACCAGCTTAACTCATGCACAGATTAGTTGTGGGCTATTGCAGAGTGTGATATATTTTAAGCTTATCTAGCACGTAATACCTAATACCTAATGACCTAATATTTAACTACGCATTTTCCTATCTTCTAGATACACCAAAGGGGGTAGAAAACTATTGTCAAGGCTTTCGTTTGAAAGAAATATGTCATATTAGAAACCTCTTGACTGTTGTATTATGTAAAAAACATATCCAAACATATCCAATGAGAGGCTCTTATAGATTCCCATAAATACTTGCTGAACATCAGGATGTTCTATTGGAATAATGAGAATGCACTGAGAAGGCATGACCCTAAGCAACTTGAGTGGGGAGGGTGGCGTGGAAGATATTAAATCATGATTTCTTTTATCATTGTCAATTATATATTCAGGTTCCATGTCAATGTTTAATATATCATCATAGAAATGCATTACAGTTCCAATGTGTACTACATAATCACACTAACATCACTCTGATGTCATATTAGACATTGGCAAAGAGCCACACTATGAGTAAAAGTTGGGGTTTACCAAGAAATGTCTACAATATTTTTTTTAAACATATGATTAATTTTAAGCCAAAAGAAACAACACATTTGAAGGAGTGGAGGTCATTTCCAACTGTTACTTCATAGTGTACTTTGGCTCAAAGCCAAAGAGACAGAAGGGAAGACCCCGCAGTAGAATTTATTTATTTATTTATTTATTTGTGAGTGAGTGAGGCTGAAGATTTAGAAGCACTTTGGCATTTTCTGATGAAGTTGGGGGCTTCCTGAAGTTACCACTGTTTCCCTTTTGCTAGGCAGCCAATTGTATACACCACAGAGCAATGCTTTTTAACAGTCAATCGTTATCTAATCATTATGTAACATATCTCCAGCAGCATGCACAGATTGCAAAACTCATTGGTGCATTTTTATGAAACACTGAATGTTTTAGTTGTTCTTCGGAAGGTTCTTAGAAATCCAGGAATTTGGGAATGATGAAGATGACAGGACAGAGTCGCACACACATTTGTTCTGCCACAGTATGAATGAACAGTGTCAGCGTGGTCAAATCTGGATTTCTGGAATCTGTTCCTAAATTAGTCAATAGCATGTTTGCAAGTTTAGCTAACTCAGTCAATTTTGGTATGCTCTCTTACTTTTCCTGTCCATAAAATACATGCGTTCCCAAGTTCACAGAGATGATCTGTGACTTCATTCATTACTGTTCATAAAACAATTAGATGTACTCAGATGGAAAGTATTACAGCAAAAGTACTATTATTTTGTAACATGTTCTCTATGGTAATGACAAATTGAAGACACCAGAAACATATTGATTTTTTTTGTAATCAGAAGGGATAGAGTAATATTAAGTCAGACTTTTTTCTTTTGGAGGAAAACCTTTTATAATTTTTTTTCCATTCACATTAAACTAGAGTTAATTGGATGTGTGTTATAAGTAATAAATATCTTAAATTTATTAAGGCAAATTTGCCACAACAACCAAATTTTCAATCAAAAATTTAAATCAAGACGTGGTCAGCACATGGTGTATGTGCAACTGGGCTGTAATTACTGTGTCCCACTGAGGTTTAGTCATAGTGGCTCATATTTTTGTGCCTGATGATAAATAGGAACGAAGAAGCTTTCAGAGTTAAGTCAACGTTGCTGAAATTTTTTCTCCAAATGCAAAGAAATCATTAGGACATTTCAGCTATATACTTAGCAAAAACAGGTTTCAAAAATCAATATTCACAGTAGACCTGGCCAAGAAACTGCTTGTGAAGCTCAAGGTTCCTCTCATGCCTCAAATTCAGCTATAGAGCCCATGAAAAAGCAGTAACCCTCACCATCCAAACTGTCCTTTCAAGTTGACTTTCTCAGTTAAAAGCATGAGCAATATTTTCTTACACTTCATCTCATAACTTAATCACAGTTCTTCTCTCACCTGCTTTTTAGAGAACAGACCAGGAAGCATTTTGTCTCTGATAAAAGGATATGTTCCCTTCAATGTGAAAATAGTAAAAGAAAAAAACAACAACCTTTTTTTAAACTATCTTGCAGTAATGTTGTTTTTATAATATACCATGTTCAATGTCTCATTTAGTAACAGGAGAACAATTGTTATTACCTATTTCAGAATTTGAGATCCTCAAAATATATTACCTAAATATCTCTTATTTTCATTCACCCTACACAGTAATTTTAGTAAGTATAGTAATCTAAGTGAACTATGAATGCAAGCTTTCCTCAGGTACATAGTTCTATGAGGAAAGGCTCACTCCAAAAATACAACTTTAGCAATTTTCTGTATCAGTGCTATTCCTCATATGACCCTTTATTATATGCCAGACTCAAAATCACTGAAGTCAGTAAAAAGAAGATGATTGTATGTTGTATTGTATATTAAGACCCAAATGACTTTTTGATTTTATTATCATTATTATTCCAAAGGTTTTGCAAAGGATAACAACTGTTTGTCACAAATAATGTTAAAATGAAAGTACCTATAATTATAAAAAGTGTCATATTTAAGTACTTATTTTAGGTCTTTTTTGATCGCTTTTTTTGAAGTATCCATATGTATGTTTTCTGCAGAAACACACAAAAAAACAGCATGCAAAGAGCAAATCGGCATCTATAGTAGCAAACAAGGGACACCAGTAGAAGCTCCACTATACACTGTGTCTACTGGGAATGTGACAGAGCTAAAGGTGACTTGTATTATTATGCTACCATCAGTTTAAGAGTTCCTCTCTGGAACAATGAGGTGGGGAACTACCATGACCACCTCAGACCATTGGAAGAAACTGTCAATGCTGGGAGGTTTTGGTAAACTGGAAAGATGAAATAAAGCAGCCCTCAATTCACTATTGAAGGCAGAAGTGGCACAGGCATGTGCACACTTTTCAGCCAGATGCTCGATGCAGAGGGTGTTCTCCCAGAGACACACACTGCATAAAATACCTCCTTTTTTCCTAGCATATACCAATTTCTGGTCTTTCAGGCCACTAGCTAAGTTCAAAATAACCTGCTCTGTGTATCTTAGTGCATCCTACAGTCAAGTTTAGGTTCAAAACACTATTAGGATGGTTCAAAGATAATTTCTAGCTGAAAATGCTCTTCCACTCATCAGTTTATTTACCTGGGGCCACTTTGCAACCTTATTAATGTAAGTGCACGGTGAGGGGGAGTTATTGGTGCTAATGCAGGAAGAATCTGCCTTGCGTAACCACAGAATTTCATAATAATGTGATTTAGAAAGTGGTCCAAACCTGATTTCTTGTAGAAAGGAGAATAAGAAATGAAAGCAGATGCTCATAGGAAGCTACAGTGTAAGCAAAGAAACATTTGATTGAATTAAGACGTGGAAGATAGAGTTGTTCAGATTTTACTTCTATAATTATTTAATAGGAGAGACAAATACATAAATATTTTCTGCAAACATGAAGATGAGAAAGATCCTATGATTAGCTTAATATACATTTCCAAAGTATATTTTTACTCTTCTGAAAGACTGGTTTTCTTGTTTCCATATTTTTTTGAAGTGATTGTTAAAATTAAAGTTAAAAAAATTATAGATATTTTTCTACTTTGTTACTAAATAAACATGGTAAAGTTTGAGAAAATTAAAAAAATAAACCCCAACCAACCCTCAAAATTAAAGTAACACTAGTAATAATAAAAAAGTAATTATTCATACTCTAATAAATATATACTTTCTCAATAAAGTACAAAGAGCTACCACCTTGTTTTAAAAAATTTAAAATTGAATCCCAGCTGATGATGAACTTTCAGGATAATTATATAAAACTTCCTCTGAACTCTGTGCATCCTCACCAGGACTCATCACTCAATTGTATTTCTTGGCATCAGAAGGAAACTATCTTAAATTTTCAGACTGAATGTGACAATTTCAACATCAGAGTCAAGGAAAAAACAAAATCAGAAGAAAAGAAAAGAAGGTGACCCCAAACTGGACTCAAAAAAACAGCCCCTCTTCACATTTGATGTGGAAGTTACTATGATACATTGAACATGAAATCATCAAGGCATAGTATTTCAGAGACCTGCAATTTCAAGCTAAAGCTGATTCTTAAACATGTACCTGTGAAATGAATACTTCATTCCCTTTAATCCTTCTCATGCATCTTTAATTGTGACATAACCCCATCCTCGATAGTAAATTTTCAGTAAATTTACTTGATTTCTGCCCTCTGCCTGCTGTGCAGCATGACAAATGCACTGAAATTCCATGCAGCCAAATACAATTGCATCTATTGAAATAAGTGGTTTCCATTAATCTTCTTTTACCGCTGTATCTTCTTCTGTAATGGGAAGAGCTGTCTACATGTTTGTGTACATTTGTGGATGTACGTGTATAAAGTATGAGAAATTTTTAGAATGAATTCTTTTTTGTTACAAGTTTTATATCCATACATACACCTACATAAAATGCATGCATATTTACATATCCATATGCACTTTTATATGTATGTATTTCTACCTCTGTGGTCATGTATTTGTACATATATACATACACACACACATATATACATATACACACCAATCTGAGCTCCTTTCCCCACCATGAACTACAGTGCTTCTTTCAAAGTTTCAAAGTGACTGTACATTTATTTCTGTATTAAAGCAGCAGTTTGAGTTCCTGACCACCATTATCTAACAAATAATTATTTGTGGCTGTAATTAAGATGGCTCTGAAAGACTGCTGGGATATCTTACTGGTCTGGAGAGCACTCCCCCTCCCCTGAAACAAAATCCCTTATCACATTTTTGAATTAATTATAAAAGTTAAAAATTAAATCTTTGTATCCCCCATAATAATCCTCCCAGATCAGTTTTTGTCCATATTAATAGAGAATACATCCCGAGTAAGATTTAATTTCAAACTTTTATAATTATGGTTAAAATTAAATCTTACTGTGGCTGTATTACACATTAACATGAATGAAAGCCAGTCTAGGAGGATTATCAATGGTACTCCAGCACGATTTATTTTTAACTTTTGCAATTAATTAAAATCTTTGGATAAAGATCTTGTTTTGGGGTGGGGGAGTCCCTATTAAGATGAAGCCCACAAAGCATTTCCATTCTTGTGCAAGGTATTGGAGCTGGGAAGGAAAAGGCTGGGAGCTCAGAGAGATCATCCAATAAATCACTCCTCCATTGTGGAGCATTACTCAGTTCTGAGCTCCCTCTGCTTTGGAGAAAATTGTCATAACACCCTAAACCGGAAGTTTATTTCTAAAAACTGTCAGCAGTATTCTGCAAGAGCATCCATCTCCTAATATTGTTAGAGAAGCATGGTGGTTCTGTATTAACAGTTCCTAGATTTTAATACCCTTTGGGAGTCTGTGGATTATCTAGCCTGACCTGCCAGATAAGTCAGGTCACAGATTTTCCCATGTGAATCCCTGTTGCAGAGGGATTTCTTTTTATTACCCACCCCACTCCCTCCCTGTCATGTGACTGGAAACTGTTGAGCACAGTCCCTTGTCAAACACACCTGACACAACGAAGTTGTTTCCTTTGGGACAAAACTGTGAACCTCTGCTCAAAAGAATAAACTTCATTGCATGACTTGCAAGGGAAAGTTCATCAGCTGCCTTAAGGTAAAGCATGTTAATAGCTGAGTAGCACACAGGTTAAATCTCAGCAACACATAAACAAATTTCACAAATTACTTGTAATTTCAGCCAGTATTATCCTGTATAAGTTCTACTTTTTTACTTTCTCAGAAAAAGTACTTCTAAGGGTAAAATGACCTGACACTGACTTTTTCTTTTTTTCCCCCAATCACAAACTAATTCAGTTAGCAATGCAGAGTGCAGCACAATGTATCCTTTTCAATCAGCTTGCTTCACCAGCAGCCAAAAAAAGACTCAGGGAGCTTTGTCTTCAGAAATGCTGAGACTCCAGATGGCTTAGGCTGGTCTCTGTCACTGTGCACTGAAAGTTTCACAACACCCTGCTCTGCCTCAGATGAACTACAGCACCCATATGCCCCAGTGCCACTGTTTGATGGCTTTGATATTCTCCTCATCTAATTGTTCCTTGTGTTGGCCTACAACAGTGCTTTGGTTTGCTCTGGTTGTGGTGCAGAGTACAGGGACCTGCAAACCCTCGGAGAGATAAGGGAATAGCCAAAGAAATGGGATTGTGGTGTAGCAGAGACAAACCAGATCAGCATGTTGGAGTCAAGTTGTGTGATACACGATCTGCTCATCAACTGAGGTAGTTTTGGTGGAGGTAATTCTGAATTCAGTTGAAACCATGCATAAAATATCCATATATTCATTTTGAAAACTACTGTGCATTCCGGTTTCACTTGTTTTTCCTCTTATTTGTGCTGCTGCTGATGTTTGTCAGCAGAACCTGGGGGACTAAAACTTCCTAGCATCTTCTAGTTGGTCTTGGTCTAGTGACCTTCTGTGTCTCCACATTAAAACTCCACTGATGACCAGAGTCCTTAGACATGGAGAAGAC
This sequence comes from Coracopsis vasa, assembly GCA_026283785.1. Classification (NCBI taxonomy): domain Eukaryota; kingdom Metazoa; phylum Chordata; class Aves; order Psittaciformes; family Psittacidae; genus Coracopsis; species Coracopsis vasa. The sequence goes on from JANHGB010033737.1 coordinate 12,770, forward strand.
AGAGAGGTAAACTCCTCTGGGAATTTACCCAAATCTCTGTATCAGTTGCTTTGTAGGCCTCTCAGCTTAACTGGATTGTGGTTGGTGTGATGGGCCTCCACTGGACTCATTTGAAGGGAGTCAACCCCTTTCTAATCCAAAGTCAGAGTCCCTCCATGGACATGTTCAGCCAGAGTTTTCCCAGTTGCCTGTAGTGTTGGCACATAAAGTGTAAAAACTACTTGCCATCCCTAGGAATGTTGTTACTTGACTGGCTCCATGGTAAACCCACCTCAGTTCTGCCTTTCCTCATTTCTAGTTGCAGACAGCAATGTCCAGATGATCCCAGGGAAGGAGTGTGGTGGAGGACATCACTCCTTTGTAGGAACGTGCTGTCTCCCTCAGTTTAGTTGGCTTCATGCAGTGCTGCTCATCTGCTTCAGTGAAAAACCAGCTGGTTTAACTTTCCCTAGTGAAGACTGGTCTAGTGGAGGGTGGTCTAATGGATCAGGTCCAACCTGGTCTAGTGTAGGGTGTCCCTGCCTGTGGCAGGAGGGGCACAACTAGATGGTTTGTAAGGTCACTTCCAACCCAGACCATTCTATGATGAATGGTAGTCTTTAACCCAAAAACCAAAACCTGGTAAACTAGTAAGGGTCATCCTGAAAGGAGATGTCATCCATTGCATGCTCATATGGAGAGCTGTGGCAAGGACCTGCTGGGATCCAGATTATTTCATTATAAATCCAAATGAGAAGCATGTTTTCCATGGCTGCTTGTTGAAGACGCCCTTTTGATGTATGTTCTTGCATCAGAGATGAAAACCAGCGTGGCTAGATGATGAGGTTCAGGGGGAGAGGAGCCAAACAGATGCACTTCAGAAAATGAACCTTCAATCTTGGATTTACTTAGCTCATTTCCTAGTGTCACTGCACTACCAGGGTGATGGATGTGCTTTACTTGTGTGATCCTACACTGAGTATATTTCTAAACATTGCTTTCGTGCTTCCTTCTGTTGCTCTCATCCCATTGCCAAGTTAATAGGTTTAAGGCAGTTTCATTTCCATACCATATGTTCTTTCATGCATTGTGGGTGATAATTATGCTTATGTATTTTACTTTACCATATGATGCCAATATGTAGTCTGTTTTTCAGGTAGCAGAGGTGGCCTATGTGTTCTCGGAGAAGCTCTGAGATGACTTGTGTTTTCTGAATGTGCCATCTCCTGTTGTCTTTTAGAGGAGCCAGGAAGGATGGCACCATGGATGTGAGGACAGGGAGCTCTGCAGTCACTCTGGAAGTATTAGACTTATTTAACCCTTGAGCCTGCTAGAGGGAAGTTTCCCTAAAGAACAACTTCCAAGCTGTTCTTTCTATAACATTAATTATTGGGAAGGACAAGAGTTTGTGCAGTAGCTGTAAGTATTGCAGGGAATTTAAAGGATTGAAGCAAAGCAGGATCTTTCCTGCTTAAAACACCATAGCTAACTGTGAATGTAAATTATAAATCTGAATGATGTACTCAGGGAAAGCACTTCCCAGTCTCTCTTGGGAAGGATACAATTCCCCCTCATTTAACAAATGATGATGGGTGCATGAAGAACCAACTCAGCTGCAATTGGGAACTGCTGCTGAGGCTTCACTGTTGCCTGAATCACCAGGGCAATGTACTGAAGTCAGCAAATGCAACAGCATCTGGATGGTACTGACTGTGTTGAAACTTTCTGTCTTTAAACAAATACAGTAGTTGGTTCATGTTAGAGGTGAGCAGGTTGTCCTTAGGCTGAAGATGTGACTGAAGTTTGGAGGAAAAAATATGTGGTTGGGTTATTGGGTAGCTGAGGCTGGGAAATGTCCTCTTCCTTGTGCACACGTCCTTAGGGTTTGGGTTTTCTTAATTAAAATGAATGGAGCCTGATAGAATTCCAACCACAATGCCAGTGTGGTGTTGTCTGGGTTTTGTATTGCTTAGAGAAGTTGGTAATTGCTCAGTTAGGTTTTAACTTGTTGAACTAGTGCAGAGAGAATGGTCATTTTCCCATCATGGATTTTTTTTTTTGCCACTTTTGTAGAAATGAATGTCCTTTAATGTGAATTATGAATTTATGGTCTTAGTAGAGAAGTCTCAATGCTGTGAAAATAGAGCTGCTAAGAGCTGGTGTCAGAAAATACACTGAAACGAAAAAGCAATTAAAAAGAGGTTGGTGTCTAATCACTTGGAGCCACTTCACAGTAAGGGATTTGATGGAATAGTTCAGGTTATTGAAGCTGAAACCTCTACCCAGTCAATTTTGGGACTGTGGCTGGGATTTAAGGGATACAGGGATAAAGGTGACAAGGGAGACATCCAAGGAGGGATGTGAATGGGTTAAATGATAAAATCAGGGAATTTGATTGGAAAGACACAGAGAACATAGAAAATCCATAAGGGTCAAGTGTAAAGACAATGAGGACATCAAAATACAACAAACAGGTTCCAGTGTGTCTTGTCAGACCCCAAAGAGCTTAAAAAACATTGATGCTCTTAAATATTTGGGGAAACTTTAGATGGTTTTGTGCCTGCAGCCAAGGCAGAGATAAATGTGATCATCCTAAAGAGGTTAAATTGCATTTTTCTATAGAAAGTGATTTTTGGGCTGAGGATGGAAAGATGGGAGAAGATAGGAAACAAGTTTTCTATCCTGAAAACTCAGCTAAATATCTAGTTTCTGATACAAATCGTGGTCTGTGATTCCTATGAATGCAATATAGGCAGACTTGGAATATCAGGGACAGCAGTTTATAGGGAGGGATATGAGGATGGGGCTGTTCTGAGCAAAAAGAGCTTTCCATACCATCTTATCTTTCAACAAAAACACAGACAGTAAATGTCAATGATGGTAAAGAAGAAGATCTATTTCATTCCTCTCTGAACACCTTCATTAGCGAGAACCTGACATTCATCTGATCAACTGAGACGAGTCCTTCAAACCTTTCTGTGCAAGATCAAGATAGAATCATAGAATGGTTTGGGTTGGAAAGAACCTTAAGCCCATCCAGTTCCAACCCCTGCCACGGGCAGGGACACCTTCCACTAGAGCAGGTTGCTCCAAGCCCCTGTGTCC
>JANHGB010033746.1:0-16202 GCA_026283785.1 Coracopsis vasa
ATGGGTTTTCACAGGAGCATGCAAAAACTTTTGAGAACACAATAACAATCTGATATGTGACATCTTTTAGACACTATAATGGAAAAGACCATGGCAATTTGATGTGGACTTTAAGGAAAATAATGAAATACAGAAAATGCATGAGTAGAGCACTGTCAAAGAAACTCTGCAATCAGATTATTTTTCTACCAAACTCTAAACTCCTGCTTCATGATGCATAGCATATATCACAACCTAGTATTTCCCAGTAGAGCTCCTAACAGTGAGAACTATTGATTAAATGTTAACCCCTTGACTCAGAAAGTTGAAATTTCATGAAGTGCATCCCATTACCAGCAATGGCAATGTGTTGAGAAAGATCAACAATTCCAAAGAGCTACTGTAATAGGAATCTTTATCTGTGGATTTGAATTTAAACATTATTTTTAACTGCATGCAATTGTAAAACAAGTACACCTCAAAATATAGTTTAAGCTATGTAAACACACACGCATATATTTATACAGTAGTGATAAAATATTTGCAAATTAGCAAATAGAAAAATGAATATCAATCTACATGTAGATATCAACATACTGTTATGTTAAAATCTGTATGTGTGTTTTCAACTCCTCACCATATTTACATTGGAAGTTTATAATAGTTGGTTATTTGCATATATAATTATGTGAATTGCGCAAACTCTTTAAGTATTTAAATGTGTATACGATGTATTCCTTTTTTACCTTAAAGTAAGTTAGTTTACCCTGAATTTCTTCATTGGTTTTCTTTCTGAAATTCAACTTCTTCCTGACATTTTTTCCCTGTAAAACCTTGACATCTTATCTGTAAGGCAAGCTCACATGTTTTCATTTTTCTAATGAAATATTTATGAGAAGTAGGATTTTCTTTATCTGAAGAAAATATATAATTTAAGTCAGAAAATGTTCAGCTTCTACAAGCATAATTGGCAAATTTAGAAATAGGCAATTCTCAAAATATTCATTCAGATTAAAATCTCTGGGGTTCACACAGCAGAGCAAAACCTCAAGGTGAAAAATACTGGAATTCTCTGTAATGCTTTCTCTGGGTGAATACTTTTGACTTCATGATGCAAGACAGATTTTATTCTCAGTCCCTTATATTAATAATGCTGTCAATAGAGACAGCTTCAAGTGAAAAAAACATTTAGTTGTAGAAATTATAGAACTGGGACAAAACTGTGATTTTGTTCACTCATTTTAGTTATAGGTTTGGGCTTGGTTTTGCATAAAAACAATATCACTGATTGTAAGCATTACTATTAGTTTCGTTAATGCTATACACATCAATGGTCAGAGATATTTAGACACCTGGTTTTGCTAGAAGTTACCTCTTAAACATGTCAGAGGATAGATGTGTCTACATTTCCCAGTGGCACTGAATCAAGACACAGCATAATGAGTCTGTGTAAAACACTGTTGTATCTGCCTTAGAAATATTTGTAGGACATCCTAAAAACATCTTCAGCAGCACACTTTTGCAGTCAGAGGCTTTATACAGCAACTCCATGTTTATGCAGCAACCTATAAGGTTCCTCCTTTGGAAAGTCCTTACCAAGGTGTAGTCAATGGCAACAATATGTCGGCTTTCATTTATCAGGAGCAGCGTAAAAGCCAAGCACGGTACTAAATAAGGAGGGAACATATGGGAAGTCCTGAAGAGTTTTACCTTTCATTATAGGGGAGTTCCACTGTAGCAGGGTTTATGGACTTGTGATTTTATGGAGTGTGCTTTTGATTTCTTATTTTTTATCTAGATCTATTCAATCAATTACTTTAATTTACTCTCTGGGCAGGCTGCAAGTTATTGTGTGAGAAGTTTTCAGTGCTTGCAAACAGTACATGACAATATTCATTGTAGAGAATAGCTGTGCTGGAAATGATCTTGATCTTTCTAATCCCCTATATTTCTTGGGGATGAGGGGTTATTTTTTATGTTATGCAGAATGAAGGACATAGTAGTCAGTAGTCCTTTTACATTTTTACAAGTCTTGATATATAGTTCATAATCATACTGTAAGTATTGAACATTACAAAGGTCTGTTTTAATCAATGGACAAATTACAATGAATAGCAAATCTATAGGCAAAAATAATTTGATGTCACAGAACAAATTGCACCCGAGGCTTTGTCACAGATGATAGTATCACAATGAACAGCTAGTGATTCTTACCTGATTGCTTTAAAACCTGAGCTAGCTGTAGAGCATTGCAGAAGCAGAGAAATCAGGCACATCGTGCCTCAGTTTCCATTGCTCCCCTTTTGTTGCCTGTACCAGGAAATCAGACACAGCTTCTGTCATCAGTAAATTCATGTGCAAAGGGAGAGGTCAAAGGCAAAGCATGGGAAGGAGGTTGCTTGGTGCATTTCTCTGTGTGGACGCACTTTCTTGATCTGAGCCTGGGTGGATCAGCCTTGCTGGTCCTTGCTATCTCATCTGTGTAACACCCAGAATAAAAGCAGGTGCCATAGCTCTTCCTGTCCATGGCCACCTGCTATGCAGAAGGGAGCAACAGCTCTCTCTTTCCATGTACTAAGCCAGGGTTAAAACATGCACACAAGAATTGGGAAGTCTGGGGTTTTAGGCCCCTCACAGCCATCAGAAAATGTGCTTTTTCCATTTCACTGGAAAATGTCCAGACACGTCTAGAAATGTGCCTGTGAAATGCCCGGATCATCAGGCTGTGATTCAGCCAGGACATTTGGTTCTCCCACTGAGGCTGTGACTCCTGAGACAGGCATGGAAAATTGATGGAGCTGGGAAGAGAAGGTAATGGGCAGGAAGGAGCCTGGCACTATGAACTATCTGCTGTCATGCTACAGAGAGCAAAAATACAAATGTGTTCCAGAAAGGATTAGACTAATTCATGAACGATAAGTCCATCAGGAGCTTTTCAGTACAAAGGCAGGGACAGCTTCACCTTGCTCAGAAAGTCTTCAAATCACTGATTGCTGGGGGATGTTGCATATCAGTGGAGACATATTTCTACATTTATCTTCTTTACCATGCTTTTCCCTGAACATTGACTTAGAACAGGGTGCTGGGTTAAGCAGACTCCACATCTGAACCAGAAGGGCTGCTCTACCTGAACATCTTCTGCTAGGGAGGTGGGTCCAACTCCCAGCCTTCTTTATATGTTTTATATTAAGTAGTCATTGGCAGGAGAGAGTGGGGTGCACTAAAATAGCAGAAATAATCCTACAATAAAGGTCAGCCTAAAGTAAAAGCAGGAAATATAGACAAGAGAAACAATTTATGAATGAGGAGAGTCAGTTCAACCTCAACACTACAGGAGGTGAGTGCTCCTGCTGTCCTTGCAAATATGCCAATGCATGCCATTTCAGGTGGCTGCAGTTGTGTGATGTACATGTTTCTCACAGGGAACAGAGAACAACATCCATTTCATATAGACCACTAAATAGCTGACAGATGATAATGACTTCATGTCACAGGTGACCCAAAGGTGAAGGTCTCCATATCTCATTACGCAGCCCCTTAGCTGTCCAGTAATCCCAAGTGCTTTCTGTCAGACGCACACTTTTTGATTGGGGAAGAAAGCATTCAATCATGCAGAATATTTCTCTCCCTTTGACATATCCTTCCTTCAGGATGGGAAGCCCCTCAGGCTTTTCAGGTCTGAGATATTGTATTTGGAAGGTTATTTTCACCAGCTTGTAAAGCCTGAAGCAGGCATCACTAGTCCCAGGCACACAGAGCTCTAATTGAAACCGTTCCCAGCAGCTCTGTATCTACATGTACACATCCTGATTATGACAAAGCTCATGAATAATCACTGGTATGAACTTGTTCCTCATTGTCACCAGTTCAGGAAAGCAATGGGGATCCAATTGCATAACCCGATCCCTCTGCATGGCAAAGATGACAAAGTTCCCATTTTCTAAAAATAATTACATAGCCCAGTGTGAATTTGTGCTGCAAAGGACACCAGGATGACTCAGAAACACAGAGATTATGAAAATGTATTCGTGCTGCAGCATTAGGATTAAGGCAGAGTGAAGTTGTAAATATTCAGCTTCACTTCAGGTTTCACCTCAGTTCTTCAAACTTCTGGCTAAACCCATTTGCAGAATTAACTCTGCATTGTAGTTTCCTTAAGCACCCCAAAATATTCCCTCCTAAAAGCTTTTAACTGTGATACAGCAAATTCTGACTTTAATGCTGTGCTCTTCCTCCCTTGTTAACATATGTGGTTTTCGAAGCGGGAAAATATAAGCCAGGCAATTTCTGTTTTCTGACCCCATGAATCTAAAATGAGATAGTTTCATTGTTTTTCTTTATTCACACTGTAATTGCTGCTCCTGGTGTATTTCCAGAAGGTACCTCTCTGGGGATCCATACACAATCACAGTATATTAGAATATTTCAATGCTTTTGTTTTCTTCGTGGCTCTTGTAGTGCTTTTCTTTCATATTCCTGATCCTTACTGGTACATACTGGAGTACCTCTGCTGAGGTCAATGAAATGTCATTTATTTGTGCCCGCTGACGATTTGATCAGAGACCTTTAGCTTTAGCTGTGTTGTAACACAGCCTAGAAAGTTTACCGTATATTTTGCTCTTTTGAAGAGCATAAATATATGCAGCTATGTGTGCAAATTTACTCAAGTAAAACTTATATGACCATGATTATACAAAGTAAAGGGGGTATTAATAATGCCAAGAAAATAATTTTCAACATACTAAATAGACCCAAGTAATGAAAAGTATAGAGTGAAAACTTGTCTTGAGATGGAACAGACACCGAGATCAGCAACCTTCATGGTACTTTCCCAGAAAACTGAGCTCCTTTCTATTAGTTACTCCAATATTCCAAATCAATATTTTTGAAAGCATCGGCAGGTCGAATTTAGGGTTAGGTCTTGTCAAAATGGGTATGTTTATTTTAAGAGAAATATGGATTATCTTTTTTCCATTATCAGTAGAAAATAACGCTTTGGAAATATTGGTGTAGCAGTAAACTCCTTACCTTGAAAACCGTATTTAGGAAAAATGTTGATTCCAATTGCATTTATTTCAAAATATATTTTTACCTGCTTATTATACAGTTATGACTTTGTATTATTTTATTTCATTATACTCAGTAAAAAGAGTGCATAAATGTCCTATCATGTAATGGGTAAAACTGATATGGCACAGAAAAACAAAGAATAAAAAATATATTTTTTAAATTCCAAATGTAACTCAGATGTCTTTCAATGACATTAACTCCAAAGCAAAATGTTTTCAGCTACAATTCTTTTCCTTGATGGCTTTGATTTAAAGGGGTACACATTTAAAGTCCTGGTGCTTCTATGTACTATTTTCCAAGGAATCAGTTTAACAGAATGTTTAGACAAAGTGTGTTGAAGCTGCAGAAGAGGTAGCTGATAAACAGGACTGAGAAAATAGTAACTTTTTCCCCTGAAGAGTGCCATGCAGTGGAAGAAGCTGTCCAGAGAGGCTGTGATGTCCCCATCCTTGGAAGCTTTGAAGACCCTGCTAGATAAAGACCTGAGCAACCTGGCCTGATCCCACAGCTGCCCAGCTTTGGGCAGGAGGTTACACTGGAGACCTCCTGCAGTCCCTATCACCCTAAATTGTGCTACTATACTCCAATCCTAGAAAATGTGAAAACACATCTTCCAACTTCAGCCCTCTAAAGCATAACTCTCTTGTTTAAACTAGTTTTTTAAGCTACTCTCCTTCTAATGGTAAAAGGAGATATATAGACATCTTTCAAGGCAGAATTACTGTGTCCTAAAACATGTATCATGAATCACTTCATGGGATACCTACCATGTATATAGGTATTTAAATCCTGAAGCCAGATGCAGGAAATACTTATTATGATTTTGAGAAAAAGCATCTAAAATTACAATGAAATTCTCGTTAATATCTCCCATCTGATTTTTTTAATATTAAATATAAATATTAATGTTAAATTCTGAAAAAAATAACCCAATAGAAATATTTCCCCTTTCATACCCTTTCTTCCTTTTCTTTATTCATGTATGAAACATTTTAATAGCAGAAGTGAAATCTACAGCTCTTTCAGATTGAAATTTACTTCATTTCTCCCTCCTCTCTTGATTGTTAGAACTGGCCACATTTTTAAATTTTCCAAGACTATAACATTTTGAAATGTATTATTGGATTTTATCACAGTGCCCACAAGTATATCTGGAGCATAGCAGTTTCCAAAAGGAAGGAAGTGAGGGAAGAAAAAGGAGGAAGGGAAAAAAAAAGATGCACGTTATTCCCACAAACAGAAGTGATGAAGTGCTACTGGTTCCATTTTTATATAGTAAGAAAAAAGAAAGTAAAGCTTTAAAAAAATATAAAGTATCTAATTGCAAAATTTTCTCTTTCAATCTGAAACCCTGAATAAACCTTATTCATTTATTTATCTCTGGTTTATAATCATAACTGATTTGAACACCTCTTTTATTTCTAAAAAGATTTTACTGCTTACAGATAAAATGAGAATTTTAGTAAGAATTTAGAAAGACAATAAAGAATCTTCCAATTCAGAGCCCAGGCAATTCAAAGAGACGCATGGGACCTTAGCAACCTGGCCAGCCGCACACCACTTACAGGCTGCCAGCAGACCTTTAGTGTAACACTAATCACCTAGAAAAGATCAGGAGAGCAGGCGAGGCTCATACTGCTATTGATCTACAGTCAGAAACTCTTGTGTGCTTGACAAGGGTCTCTGCAGCAAAATAAGCCAGAGAGTATATAAGTAGATATTTAGATTGAGGCACTGGCCCCAGCATTTGCAAGGTTGTGTTAAGGTTACATTCAAGTCATCACCACCACCTGCTGTCTTTGTAAGTCCTGTGTAACTTCCTCAGTAATCAGGCACTGTGCAGATAAGGTGGTGTTCAAAGCCACAATTGACGGTTAGAAATTGGAAGGATAAAGCTCTGAGAAAAGAGCTGAGCATAATTGTAGCTAATTTATAATGGGCTTTCTGCAGCGAATATCAGGAATTTTAAAGACTGGATAAGTCAGGAAAATGGCAGTGTGGGGGACAAGATGGCATCTCAAGCACTGTGAGGTCTTCTGTGATATGAACCGGTTGCAAATGAAGTGTCCTCATAGTGTTTTGTCCTTTTTTATTTTAAATTTGTGCTCCCTCTCACTGTTAAGAAAAAGCTAATATATCCTGTGCATTGTAGGGAGTCCTCACAGACTGTAAAGGGCAACCAAGGCAAACCAGTACCAGGACACAAACTAGTTGCTAAAACTTTTTACGTTACACCATTCTTTTTAAATATGTCTTACTCCTTTCACCTCAGTGCAGACTGAATGTTCATCAGTGTACTGCTTACTGACCTTGTGCTCATACCCTGAACCAAAGCACCATATTATCAGAGATCGTTTTCTTGCCTCTACTGTGTTTATAATACACTTCGAGAAGTCCATATCTCTTAAGAGGCTATAATGTTGAAATGCATTGTAAGGAGGAGGAAAATCATATAAACAAAGCATTCAAGTGCTGCAGAATTGAGAACATTCCCAAAGAACTCAGCTTAAAAATACATTTTGGACATCAGAAAAAGATGCCTTTGCATCATGTTGCTTCTTTCTCTGGATAAAGGTATAAAAATTCAGAGCCATTTAACTAAAGCACATTTCTAATACCATAGTCCACTGAGCTCCATAGCACCTTCTAGCTTTGATTTCTAATGTTCCACATTTAGTAATCACCCCATTTGTTCTGGTGGGTAATAGGAATAGTATTTATGGGTGAGAAGTGCTCTGAACAGCTCCTGTCCTTGAGAAGCCATTTGCTGCACTTGTATTCCTCATACACTGTGCTCTGTCATATTTAAGAAGCTGCTCACACGTACAGTGCTGCGGCTTCAGTTCCAGGAGTAAAAAGCTTTCCTTTTCCAAACCAGAACACCCACTATACCTATGTATTCTGGAATAATTTCCAGAAAATGTTTTGGTGAGCAGTTCTGAGCGTTTAGTGCACAGCCACCTCTGCAGTGTTGGGCAAAGATATAAGAGATGCGTAAAGACTGGGAATATGTGCTGTAGGAACAGTCGCCTATATGCTTTGGGTACAACAGTGGTTGGTACAAAGAAATAAATCAACAGAAAGTTCTTGCTTTTTATGCCTCTCTTTTAATAGAGATTATTTGGTTTTGGTGATGTAGACGAACTAAATATTACCTTGATAATGGCTCCACAAGAGAGTGTGTCTGTAGTTGGGTGGCACCACTGCGGAGAGCCATTTTAAGATATTTAGCCTAGCAGCCTGCTTCCTGCCATGATGGAAGGTGGTTCAGTCAAGGCCTCACATCTTCAGACACCTTGGCTGTTTTACCTATTTTATTTTTCCTCAGTCCAGATACTCCCTTGGCATGCTGTTAACCTCTTCATTTTCCTTGAGTTTGGATGAAAGGAAATCAAACCCAGGCTAAGTAAGATATAACTCAAGAAGATTAGGATACAGCATGATAGAAGTCGGAGGGCTCAATAAGTAGCAAACTAAGTAGATCAATTGCAAGCCATACATAGCCGATAAACCATGATGAAAATTATTTGGAACTTCATACTTGTGAAAAAAGAGAGGAATCCCTCATTACCTCAGGTACCTAACACAGTGTTAAAGTGATGTCTTCACAGTGGGATGAGTATTTTTAAAGAATTTATGAGCCGAATCTTATGTTCTTTGGGAATATTACCAAGATATAACTGGTCAACACAGCCTCTTGAAAATGCATTTTCTTTTCTGGAGTATGGTGTTTGCTCCTCCTTCCCAGTCATACAAAGTTCTTCTATGACTGGTTAGCATACACTGGATAGAGTGACCTCTGTATTTGTCGCACCAGAGACAGGTGTGACCTAAACTACTGAAAGTGTACTTACTGTTTTTTCAGGTATTCTTGCTATTCCACTTGATTGTTCTGAGAAACTCTAAGGACTGCAGGCACTTCTGCAACCAAAGGGGAAATATCTCCACAATACACTTTTAATTGAATAAAGTGAGACATCTGTACAGAAAATCAAATGGTGTAACATGATTCTAAAAAGGAAACACACCCTGATGGGGATACAGCCATCACTCCCCATCCAGTAGATCCACGGGTCCAACTGGAAAACACACATGGAAGTTTGTTCAAAAAATCAGAACTGAGCTTTTTTTGCTTCTAATATTATTGAAAACTCCTTGCAGAAAGCTGAGTGTAAAACAGGCAAGGTCAGATAAGCCTAAAGCAAGCAGCTGAATACCCTAGCTGTAGAAATCCTGAGGCCATCTCTTATAGAGCGAGTTCCATTAAAATACAGATTGTATCAGAGAAGAGATGTATCTTTGTACTTTAAAACCTGCCTATTGTGCAAAAGGCATTAGGCTTATATCAGTCTAGCGGAGATTTTTATGGCAATTTAGATGATAGCAAATTATTAATGTAGAAGTACCTGTTTTATCGAGAATATCACTTTGCTTTTTGTCTGATTTTCATCATGTGCCATATGTACAGCAGTTGATCAAAGGCTGTGAATGCATTATCTCTTGCCTTGCTTATCATTTCTGAGAAAAGATGAGAAGGAGGAGAAGGGAGGGACAGAAGATGATGATCAGAAATAGAAAAGTTGTAAAGTAGATCTATCAAATAAGGCTGCCCATAATAGTTTCCCTTTAATGAAAGGCATCATTCATCAGTTGTAATGGTGGCTGAATGTTGGTGAAACAGTACATAAGCTGAAAAAAAAAGCAGTCTCCAAGAATAAATGTACACTGCATTGCAGCAGACGTGCTTCTCATTAGTTTAACTCAAATGTCAGTAGTTAATGGGGAAAGCAATTTAGCAACCGTCCTACATGGTAACGCTCTAGTTTCTTCATCAGCCTTTCTCTAGGCACCTGACTAGTGCACATGTACAACATGCCAACAGCAGACATGAATTTATGAATACTTTACAGGCCTTTTTTACACCCTGCCCCTCCAAAAAATATTAGTGGGGGAATACCTGGAGCTCTGTTACTGCCCATGAATGAGAAATTGCCTTGCTTGAAGCCCCACCAGAAGGATTTACACTGCAGCACAGCCAGGGAACAACTGGGAGACAGAAGGGTCAATTTCACTGACGATATTGGTGCAGTGTCTGCGTGAGCCAGACCACCTATGCTTGGCACCAGGCTGAAGCAACGCACGCCACAGTCATTCACCCGCCTGCTGCAACTTGCCCCAGCACCCAAAACCTGTGCACTGCCTGGCTTATATCCTTTCATCAAGAGGAGACTGCCAGGACTCTTAAACAGAGAAACTGGCTGAGCTTTCAATAGTCCCTTTGGAAAGTTCCTATAATAACCTTCCCTTAGGAGTGCCACGTACATGTAATGATGGTATAAGTGTTGTATCATCCTCCTCTGCTGTTTTGCAGATACAGACCACAGACCTGCTAATAACCTGGCCTGTGGCTATTGTGCGAGCCAGCAGAGTGTGCTGGAGCTAAAATAGAGAGGAACCAGGAGTGCAGACTGACCATCCGGAAAAGCCCCCAAAACTAGACCAAGAGACCAGGGATTAGACAGATCGTGAAGCTCTTCTAACACTGCTTCTGCCAAAGTCCAGAAGCAGGACCAAGAGGAACCATCCCACAGCTCTGTTTTACATCTCTCTCCTACATCTGCAACATTGAGAACGTTCATAGTAATTGTTAAGAAAATTTTATTTTAAACATTAATGTTAAGACTAAATATAGATATTTGGTATTCATTTTAATATAAAAAATGAGACATGCTATCTGAGTGAATCTAACAATCTGAAAACTTATGGTAGTGTGACAATAGGAAACCCTCAGTACCAAATGTTCATCTATAAAATCAGAACTTTCATTCAGTAGTAATTTTAGAGGAGATGGTGTCCATTAACTGAAGTTCCAGTGGTAACAAGCAAAGCAGGAGAAATTAACCAAATCTGGGGTCTTAATTCTTCTCAGAATAGTGTCCCCCTCCGTGTGAAAAATCCAGAAAAATTTCAACACTGGAACAAAGCCACTCGTTTCATAATTAAATCAAAGCTTAATTTGTCAGCACTCACCTGCATTTTTTTTAACCTCTGATGCTCCCTAGAACTTTTCTGTGCTCTTCAAAAGGCACATACATTTGGGTGAACAACACTTACCTATCACTGCTGTCCACACAGTTTTGTTCACTTTTTCAGGATATTTCCATTCACACTAGTTGTCTTTCAGCTTGATCTGTACATGGTAGTGTAATAGTGCTGGCTAAATGAAACAAAGTCCAGATTTCATAGCTGAATATTTGGTATTGAGGATTTCCCATTGTTGCAGTACCATAAGCTTTCCTACAAGAATGAGCTCTACTAGAACAGTAAAGTAGCTCAAATTCAGTCATTCCATATGCCAAAGCAAAATTGTACCCTTTCACCTCCAACACTAGAGAACAGTTGATTTTCACAGAGAACATGCAAAAAGTCATGTCCTGCTGAGTTGGTTTACTAACTGTGGAACTAAAAATATTCCTTTTGGCCTGTCAGAACAGCTGATCTTGTAATTCATTTCAAGATCCAAGTGACCCACACCAAAAATGCCTGCTTTGTTTTTCACTTAACCAACCTCAATAAGGCAGTACATTAAACAAGTGAAGAAAATATCTGACTGAGCTGCAGCTGGAGAATACAGCTTGCTTCCCCTCTCTTTGACTTCACATTTGAAAGAGAAGTCAGCTGAAATTTACAATTGGAATCAGATTTTTGCAATGTGCTAATGCAAAATGCATGTGGCACATGGGAGCTTCTGCCTGCACACAGGACAGTTGTCAGCCTGTCAACATCTGCTCTTAGAAACTAAGGTGGAATTGCTTGCAGTCAGATACCTGCCTTTATCTGGCTGCATACTTTCTTTCATGTACTCTGGGTTAAAACTTTGAAGAGACCTTTAATAATATGTCAAATGGGAGGCGTTATTACCCTACTTTGAAAAGAGTCCTTGAGCTTTTTTAACTGATTAACCTTGTATCTTTACCAGTGAGAATTAGTGAGCACAGACAACAATCCCAACAGCAAATCTTTACTAAGTAGCAAAGAGCTGAATCTTGACAAACTGAGTAAGCAGTCCAACAGGGTCAAGAGCAGGGCAGTTGCTAGAAGTATCATCTAAAGCATCAGCAGTGGTACTGCAGTACTGCGGTACTACCTGTCTAGCCAGTTCATCGTGTGAGTGAGTGATGTTAAAATCTTTCCAAGAGCACAATTACTTTGGAATGGAATTATATCACTATCCAGGTGGTCAGGGTCTTCCCCAAGATGTTTCCAGTAGAGTCAGTGGAATGTTACTTCTGAAGAGAGGTGACAGAGTAAAGCTGAAAAACATCCATACTGAGACTGGAGGTGCCTTTTTTCCTTGGAAACAGACCATTACACACACTTAGGTAAAAATGTGCCTGTTGGCATATTCTGGAAGGAGCAAGCAGCCAGTATTTTTATGCTATGTTATTGTAGGTCTAGATGTAGGTCTATTAATTTTCTTCAACTGTGCCATAACTCGACCAGCAGACTGCTTTGAACGCTGTGAAGAAAGAGAGGGGTCAAAATGACAAACCAGGAATCTGAAACCCAAATTACTGCAGTGACAGCTGTTGACAAGCACAGTATGGGAACATCATAGAAACTGCTTACCTAGCAGCATGTGATCAACCAAATGTATGAACTTTGCCATGAGAGGTTGAGAAGGAACCATCCTCCCTATGTCTAATGCATGTTTGCACTTTGAACTTCAGTCATGAGATCCTTTGGTTTCTGTCTGTCTTCTGGTGGCTCCAGTGCAGTCAGCAGGACACCAGAGGCTGTCAGAGAAGTTCAACCTAAGCTGCAAAGTGCCTAGCATTATAGAATTCAGCTCCATTTAGCTCTTCTAATAAAGAGACTTGTTTTTGTTTTATTTGGTGGAATTCAATACTAGCATTGTCATCTGTCACACACACAGAACCAAAAGGGTGACATTTCCATTTAAACACTTTAAATGCCATCTACATACTCACCTAGATGCTTGCCTGCATATTTTTTGCTGCTCAGATGAAGGGATGCTTAGCTCTATCAGTATATGGTAGCAGAGAGGAATAGCACAGTGCCGAAATGTTTCAAATCAGATCACCATCATGAGCTCTGCTATCTCAGAAGGGAAAAAAAAAATTAATCTTGCCTGCAGGTGGGCAAAATTCAATGCTGCCAATAAAAATGCAAACAAAACTGCTTTTACATCTCCGAAGTGTCTCCAGCTGCTGCATTATGGTACCAAACAAGTTCCACATGTCAGCCAAGGAATGCAGTGTGGTGCCGAAAAAAAGAAATGGCAGGCACCATCTGCATTCTTATATATTCAGCAGTTGCCTAGAGAGTTGCTGCCATTGAAAGGAGCAAGATTACTTCCATGCTATTAATAAGGAAACTTGACAAAACTGAAAAGGACTTGAAGGAGCTGTCATTAGAGAAGTTTACATTCCACAGCATCTCCCAGCAAAACAAATGCAGCACTGCAACATGTAGGTACTTACCAAAACAATGAAATGTAGGTACTTTCTGGCAAAAATTTCCAGTAAATAAAACCTGATTCTTCAAGAGGAAAGGCTTGGGGCAGTAGCAGATCTATATCTTTTTTAATCATTCTTACGCAC
The DNA here is from genome assembly GCA_026283785.1 of Coracopsis vasa. Lineage (NCBI taxonomy): Eukaryota > Metazoa > Chordata > Aves > Psittaciformes > Psittacidae > Coracopsis > Coracopsis vasa. The sequence goes on from JANHGB010033746.1 coordinate 13,674, forward strand.
TGTTTGGCTTCACTTCTCATGAAGACTTCAGAGCAGCTCTATCGGGGTGGTGAGTAGGGTTATCAAATGTATGCTGGACAACCCTTCATGAAGCAGCCTTGAAATTTGTGGCATGAAATCAGGAGAGACTTGTTCTGCAGCTTTGCTGTCAGCACATGTAAAAAGATCTTCCAAGGCAAGGACCACCTATCTGTGTCCACACTTCCCCCACCTATAGGAAGTGGTACGAAATTAAAGGAGGATTAAAGGTATCAGTGAGGAAATCTGCAGCAACCGCAAGATGCATCATTTTGCATTGGTGGGTATATATTTATTTGTGGATGTGAAAGAAGGGAAGGAGTCTGTTGTCATGTTCATTGAACCCTGGGGCTTTCATCTACTTGGGCTGCCTGCCTGAATGCTGCTTCCTTCTCTAAGCACAGTGTACCATGAAAGCGAATGAACTTCTGCCGAGTGGCATGGAGGTGAATATGCCAAGCAGCTCATTAGCGTAATGCTGGTGCATTGCTCATTGTTAAGATGCCAATTCCCATTTTGAGCCTGGAGGGTATGCAAAGGGCAGGTAAACAGTTAATGAGTATGGTTCTTTGAATTGAGCGGCTGAATCTGTGCTGAACTTTTAAATCTTTTATAGCTGTGATATTTCAGAGTCCTAAAAATGAATCAGAACATCTGACAGGTATGCCATGAAGTTCCATACACACGCTGTGCCCAGATTTAGCACTGAGCATTTACCTTCTGATATGCTGACAAAGGGAAAATGGTTTATGCAGATGTCTGTGGGCTGTTTTGCACCTAAAAGAAGCTGATAAAATTGAGCTTTTTACCGTTTCTTCTCTCACGTAGAAAAATTCCATTGAAACACTATCAGTGGTGTCATAGCACTACTACAAGCAAAAGGTTACTTTATCAATAAAATAATGTTGGTGCTAGAAGGCTCAATATATACGTTATATTGAGATGGGAGATGGCGCCCAAGGTCAATATTGAAATAAAGTCAGCAGTGTCCCTAATGTTAAACTGATCTTCTATACTTACATTGCCCAGTTCATCTCAAAGCTCCTTCCTTTCTAAACAAAGAGGGAACAGTTAACCAGCCTGAATTACAGTTGCAATTGCAATGCATCTTCTTTGTGGCATCTATTTATCATCCTGCAGTAAAACTGTGTGATTTTGTTGACCAGAAAATCATAAATTTCCTGGAAACAGAAGTAGAAAATTTCCGAGGAATTTCTAATTTTTCCAGAGGCAAAGAAAAATGAGAATGCAATGTTTCATTTCGATATAAAACAGAACTGTTGCTTAGCTTTCTGTCTTTAGGTTTACAGATTCCCAAGGCTGTGTCTGAATCTGTTACTGACGTTTCCTGCATTTTTGTGACTATCACTCACTGCCCCTTTGAAATACCTACACACAGATGCTATAAATTTTTTTCTGTATTGAATCTCTCACAACTGCCAGATGCTGACATCCCCAAGTTACCAAAGCAGTGTAGACCGTAAAGGTTTTCGAGACCCTTCTGGATGATGCCCTGAGCAACCTGGTCCTGCTGCATGACTGACCCTGCTTTGAGAGGAGACTGAACTAGAGATCCCCTGAGGTCCCATTCAGCCTGTGTTACCTGTGATCCTGCCTATCTGCTGGGGTACACAACCTCTAGTGCTGAAGCCTGCTGCAAGGGTAGAAGGAAAGGTGAACGAAAAGTATGTGCCACAGGAGGGATTTGCTTCCAGAAGGATTTTGATGTACAGGAAGAAAAATTTCCAGAATTTGCTACTCCAGAGGTTAATCTTTAAAATTTTCTCAGGACAGACTTTTTTTAATTTAATTCCTCTCTAGAGTATTATCACGTACAGAACAGGAACTACTGGTAAAGATGCAGGTGCATCGTGCTGAGACTGGGTATGGGCTTTTCTTCCCCACATATGCCATGAATGTGTTTTTATGATGTGGTATTGAGAATTCCTGAATGTTGTCTAGTCATCTTCAACTGCACCCCAAACCCTCTTGCTGCAGAATGAGCTTCTCTTTGCTTCAGAGGACAGAGATGTTCTGACACTGAGGCAGACATTCTTGTTCAAGTCCATATTCATAAGAACTATCCATTAAAAAAAAAAATAGGTAGACATTCACAACAAAAATCTGTCAGAGAGAAAATAAATATTTCTGCCCCTTCCTTGATTTGAGTAAATGTACACAGAGAAGCAATTAAAAGAGGCTTAACTTAAATTGGTTTTCCAGATGAACAACAGTTTGGATAGCAGTGATTGCATATATAACGTTTATCCCTTGGGTTAATGATACTCTCTTCCAATTCTCCTTAATCTCATTACAAAGTCAATAAATATTTCTTTTTCCCAACACTCTTCTCTGGCATTGTTTAGAAAAAGGAAGAGGAGAGGAGGAGAGAGGAGAGGAGAGAAGAGGAGATGAGAGAGGAAAGGAGGGAAGGGAAGGGAAGGGAAGGGAAGGGAAGGATTAAATTTAGAACTTGAGTTTGAGGAAATTCTTTGCATTAAAATTACTCAT
>JANHGB010033747.1:0-21506 GCA_026283785.1 Coracopsis vasa
ACAGAAATAATCAGAGAGATGGAGCACCTCTCCTATGAGGAAAGGCTGAGAGAGTTGGGGTTGTTCAGCCTGGAGAAGAGAAGACTTCAGGGAGACCTTATTGTAGCCTTTCAGTGTTTAAAAGAAAGATGGGGTGTTTATAAGTGTTTATAAGTGTTTATAAGTGTTTATAAGAAAGATGGGGAGAGACTTTTTAGCAGGGCCTGTTGTGACAGTCAAGGCTGAATAGGGTTCTGGGCAACATGATCTAGTTAGTTAAAGGTGTCCCTGCTCATTGCAGGGGTGTCAGATCAGATGACCTTTGAAGGTCACTTTCAACTCAAACTACTCTATGATTAATAAATGTTTAGTAGTATTTTGTCTTTTAGTAACATTTCAGGCTGCAGGTACAAATATTAACTTTATAAATTGTAATTTGTGTTCCATTTGATGGATTTGATTAAATTCAGCATGTCAAAACTCACTTATTTCAATTTTTCGGAACTACTCACTATTTTGAAACTATGAGCTGTGAAGATAAACATGAAAGCTACTTGCTTTTATAGGCATATATATAAATTCAGAAAATCATTTCCAAAAAGTGACGGAAAGCTATATTGTGTTTTACTTAAACAAAATTGCAGCATAAGCACCAGTTTCATATGGTCTGTCCCTACTTGTAGTAAAAGTTTTGCAAAATGAATAATACTGAAAGCTAACATTAGGTGTCAGTATTTTACATATTATTTAGCAAGAGAATATCAAGTGAAAGAGCTTCTATGCAAAGAAAAAAAATTACAGTCTGCTTTTTCAAATGCTCTAAGTTATCACAATTAGAGTAATATCAGGAATAATTATGTGTGAAATAATTAATTGCATATACCCTGAATGCTTCTTGCTAGTTGCATCTCTGATTTAAAATTCAGTATTAAGTACTGCTGCTTTCTAATTGTGATAATATTTAGTTCTTGGATTGTCTGAAGAAATTACATTTTTCAAATTAAACTGCAAGACATGAAGGTCTGTAGATGACAGAAAACTGACACCCAGATAGGGTGATAAAACATCTCCAAAATGAAGGAAGATAAACATGAGTATGTAGATCTCTAGTTATGCGTAGTCCTTCTCAGCTGAGAGATAACAATACTGTACAGATCTCTTAAAGTCACTGCAACTGTTGAAAACATGAGGGAAAAATAGTACGGGATCCATTTGTGCATTTTTTACCCTGTTTTGCCATGGGAAGACTAAAAAAGCAAAGTCCTCTTTCATAAGAAGAAAAAGCTGGTTTTGTTTTCCAAAAGAACAGTGTAATATGAGTGAGGAAAAAGGCATGGCATATAGTTATTTTCTCATCTGAACTTGTTGCTTGATTGAGAATGTGAAGGACATGCCCCATTTGAAGAGCTTAAAATACAAAACATTGGGAGCCCTTGGTACTGCAGAATCCACCTGCTTCAGTTTTATAATCAGAGTATTATGAATAAGTAGATTAAGCAAGAAAGATTACAGGAGAAAGAAACAAAAGATAATAAAATGATTAACATTTTAACCTATGTTACATTATGTTACGGTCACGTTCCCAAGTGCAACGGGGTAGAGTTGGGAATTACCCATGAAATTTCAGCCCCAGGGGCCTCGGTTGTGTTCACAGAGGTAAAAATAAGCATCTAGAGTTGATTCTGCAGAGGGGCCTTGCAGGATGTGTAAACATCAAAGCAGTGACAGCACTATAATGAAGATATGGCTGAGGTAGGTGTGTTATTTCATATACTCACTTCTTCCAGATGCAATTAACATGTCATGATCTAACATGTTTCAGAGGGAGCTCACCTGCTCAGAGACCCTTAAAAATCTCAGCAGATTCTCATCTCAGTGTCTGGGCACCCAAACTGATGAAACTATGTTTCTGAAAAGCTATTCACTCTACAAACAGCTGAGAGACAGTTTTGCATTGTAAGCTTAAACTTTTGTCAATATTTTGGAAATATATTTAGAAAGCTTATTCAGAAATGACTAAGTTATAGATCAGTAATTCACACTTTTTATATTCCAAGTTTTTATTACCTAAACTTACTCTTCTAAGCACCGTTTTATGCTTCTAGTTAAATATAAGTGAGAATTGATTGGGGTATTTCTCAATGGAATTCTATCTTTATTTCATCATAATTGCTTCATATTTGGATAATGACAGATGAACTACTTCATTCAATTGCAGTTTTAAAGCTTTGAAGTCACAATAGCAGCAAAGGATTTAAATCCTGAAGCCATTATTGTGGCAGAGAAGACGTCAGGGAAAAGGAAAACTTATGGTCATGTAATTTTCTAGGCAGAAAAATACTTCTGTGGTTGCACTTCCTTCTTCTTCTTTTTAACTTTTTCTTTTTTTTCCCCGTATATTTTGTTAACATTAAAACAATCCACTAAACTTCAACAAAATTAACTAACTGCAACTTCTAGCATAACAAATGGCTTCCATCCATCCTGCAATGCTGAATGAGAGTCCATGTTGTAAGTAAACTTCTGTAGTTATTTTGCTTTGGAGCTAGTTACAAGCCATTTAAAATTCTAGGCAGCTGCAATACTGTATTTCACCAATAAAGAGTTCATTAGATCTTTTTTCTCTTTGACATTTACATCTAGTCCTGAGTACATGTTAAAACTCCAAGGTACAAATTTCAAAGTTCCCTTTATCTTTATGTAGAGTTTTGAGCAATTAATCAAATGATAAAAAATAGCTTTAAAAATAAGAAATGAAATGTGAATTTGAAGTATATGTTCAAAAAGTTGCTACATTATAATTTTGGGAGGACAGGGTCTCTTATCAACCAAGTTCAGTGAGAAAGTTTTTTTAAACTTACATTTTATTGATGGATTTTGAAGAGATAATCAAATTGTTAAAACATGACCATGCCGTATATCCAGGATAGTTCTTTCTCCTAGGAGGCTACATCAAAGTGAGAGAGACATAGAAAAATCATTATTTAATATGTTCAAAATTACTCCCATGTGTGGCAAGATTTATAGAGGCTTCTGAAATAAACATGGGGGCAAGCAGCACTGAAACCCCTTCATTTGAAATAAAAGTAATGTCAGTCTTATCATCATAGTACCAGGTATAAATGTGAAGATATATATGAAAACTTTTCCAATTCTGTCTTCATAATGAATCATGTTCTGAATAAAAGAAAGCATCTGAGCACTAAAGATACCACTGAATGGAGTTATACCTTCTGGGATGCCAACTGGCCTGATGGTGTATAGACTGTGTAGACACCCATATAGATTGCGGCATAGTTCATGGTTTTATCTATTGCAACACAAAGCAAATTCCCTACAACTAGAGAGACTGTCCTTAGTGGGATAGGTGTTACCATAGGTTTGTGATTATAGGGTACAAATAAAATCTTATGGATCCAATTTGCAACTTTGATACTTTGCAAATTTTCCTGGTGCCTCGATTTACAATATCAGAGAAAGCATGATGTGGAGGGGTTATTGCAAAGGTAATTGGGAGTGTACATCTGCAAAGTTTACATTGATATTTGAGCACAAGATATTAAAAACTGGGAGCTATTAAAATGTCATTAATGAATCTCAATAGAAACATGCTGTAATATATATATGTATTTTTTTTTTTTTTTTTAGCAGTTAGGTATGTGAAGCATACTGACACAGTGTTTCTTTTTAACTAGTTTTTTAATTAGTGTTTTCTTTTAATTTCTACCTGGGAGGTGAAAGGAAATTTTCAGAAATGTTCATCCTTCAGATAGGATATAGAAACAGTTTTATCGTCTTAGATGGCAGTTTTTACAAAATGCTCAGATGGTCTTATGTGCAGTATCTAATTTAAACCATTTTGGTCAAGAGGCAACAGATTCTGCCAATTCTTACCACCCTAGACAGATCAACACCTTGCAACTGCATAACTCGTGAATATGTAGATATTTGGAGAAACTGCGAGTGAAAATCCAGATTCACCTGTTACTGAGTTCTCTTATTTGCCTCTGAAAGGGTTATTTTTCCTGATTCTGCAGCTGAGTTTCTGTAACACTGAGACAGTAAAAATGGTTTTGATATGACAGCTATAAAATTAGAATCTTTGAATGCAAGGCTCTTTGGTTATATATAAAGAAAGAGAAAGGAAAATTTTGTCTTAAGAAATGAAAGGCCTCTATCAGCTGAGTTGTCAGGTACAATTACAGCAACAACAGTGATATTCTTTCAGCCTCTACCTGCAACAGATGCCACTCACATTAGACTGTGTAACTTTAAAAGCACAACTCTGATTACCCTTTACTGCCCTTTTGTTTTGCTCTTTAGAGTCTAATTGTCCCAATAATCTTTACTGTGTTTCTTCACTTAAAAATTTGAGTTTTAGAAGGGTGAGGGGTAAATATAATGCTTAATAACATACATATATTTACAAGAGATGATCTTCATCACATCAGCTTGAAAAAGTTTTCACCCATTGGAGTGAGGGATTGAAGAGTTGGCCCTTCATGATGCAGGACCAAGGATGTGGTTTGGTCTCCTGAACAACGAAGTCAAAGCCAAGTATTGAGGAAATATTCCTAGCACATCCTGACTGGAGAAAAAACCGCCGTAAGCAAAGCAATGATAGTTATATTAGTAAAAAAGTGTGTGGTGGAGCCATTAACTGTATTAAGAATAGCTCACTGGTGGGAATACAAATATGGGAGGAGGCCCTGCATATTGCGCCTCTGTCAGTTTAAGTGAAGTCCATGTTTTTCCCATTTTTATAAACAGATGCTAACTAACAGCTGCAAGTGTGTACAGCTGTGGTGAGGGAGGACAGCAGGTAACATGTGAGCTTCAACCTGTAGAGGTCTGCTGCCAGTCATGCCAAAACCATTGAACCCAATAGGAGCTGGCTAAAAGTTTAAAGAAAGTTTTCACTGCTAAATTTAAGGTAACTGTTCAGTGCAGGGTTTGCGGAAAGCAAGCCCTGCTGAAGCCTAGCTCCCTCTGCTGATGGGACGCAGGTGCAGCCTGAGTTCATGTGCCTCACCTTCTCTCCACCTCAGGACATAATTTGATTCCTATAATTCACCATCCTGGTGTCAGGTATTTCAGTTTTATCAATTATGAAGTCATGATAAAGTGCATTTTGAAACCTCACATTTGTTTTCTAGAATCTAATTGTTGATTATGCTACCTGCTTTCCTGTATTTGTCCCATTTAATATATAGTTTTGCAAATGCAGCTTATTAAGGTAATGGCATACATCATGTATAGTGGCATACTAAAAAATAGTGGAACTTGGCTCTTAAATTGATGTGAAAATCCCATTCATTTTCATTAGTATTCTTATTTTATTCAAACTTTCTTGCTTTAACTGGATATTAAAACTGAAGTGATAAAAACCCCAGAAAAATAATGAATCACCCAAATTACATGCTGAAGTCTGTTATTCTGACATTTTCCTGAATGAATATTGAAATGCTTAGCAAAAAAAAGATCTTGAAGTTCCTCCATCAGTAATCACACCCAGACTTCACTTGAAAAAAATTATTTTTATATTTAGTTATGAAAAGCATGCTCTTAATTATAATGATGTTCATTAAAACAAATGCTTTGAATGATTACAATTTTCAATTCAAAGGCACTTCAAATAACGTACAAAAATCCACGTAATCTACTGTAAATCTATCCTGGAATAATATTAGACAGAAAAACATACCAATTGAATGTACATGATATATATGTACATCTATATGTGTGTATATGTGTGCCCTTTTTCAGACAATTGAGAGGTTTGGTTCTGTCTTCTATTTTTTGGCACATTTATAGAAAGTGTAAGAAGTGGTTTACTTTGATGAAATCAAACATTCAATGAAAACAAAGGCGTTAGCTCTGAAATAAGATATCAGTTTTACAGGGCTATAGATCCTTTGAACTTGGATGACATTGTCTCTGAGGACAAGACGTTTAACGAATTTTGGACTTTAAAGCCTTTAGTAGGAAAAATTAGTCCAGAATCTGTTCCTGTAGGACGGAAAAGAAATTCATCCACTCTTCAAAAGATCAGGAAAAAAATTATGTCGTTTTTTATTTCTGTTATAAATATAAGCATTTCCAGATGCTTATATTTCTGATATAAGCATCTGAAGGAAAGTGACTTTCCTTCAGATGCTTATATTGGAAGAAGTTCAAAATCCATGAATTTAGGGCTTGTACTCTGAGTGATCTGGGCATTTATGTCTTCTCTACATAGAATACTGAGGAGAAAAAAAAAATCCCAAACCCTTAGATTATAAGGATAAAGGGATCTAGGGGTAAGACAGTCTTACAAAACATCGTTGACTAATTTTAATCTATTAATTTAATATAATGAGCATAATGATTTGTGTAAAATTACTTTACCCTGTTATATGTCAAACCTGTTAGGAACAGCTGCCTTGCATTCAGTATATCATAATGACATACACTGTGGAGTTACAATGTTTAATTTTTTTTTTTATTAAGATCCTGTTTTAGGTTTGCAAGCTTGTGCACGAGGAGAGAAGGGCTGGTGTGGTACCTCCATCACACTGTCACTGTTAAAGGCTATCAAAAAGAACTCTTGGCTCTATGAAGAAGAGAGTAATAAGTGCAAGTTGGTTTTTCAGATCCTGTTCCAAGTGAAGAATAAACCAGGATTAAAAAGTTTCCTGAAGAAGATTTTTCCCAAATGCCTAATTTTTAAAGATTTTTTGAACAGAAGAACTAGAAGGGTCACGATAACTGAAGCTTGAAATAAAGGTGAATTGATAACACAGGTGAGGAGGTGGACTAAAGGGACTATAATTAATTAACTAATTAAACACAGAGGCTGCAGCAGAGATGTGGTTCTGCTAGCATTCTGGCTATGCTCATGGCAGTGCTGTTTACCTGCTTAGGAGAGCCCCTGTTAATTTTGACAGAATATAAAGGAGCTCATAGTAGCAAGACCAAGCATGAACCAGAGGAAAGAGGAGGAAAGAGTGGTCTTGAGAAACAAGGGAAAAGGAAGTATATGACTTCAGAGACCACAGACTATAGAAATTAGAAGGAACTGGAAAACTGGAGCAATCTCAAAAGCTATAGTATAAGGGTAATCAGTGTTCTATTTTTGCCTGCTTCCAGCAAGCTGAAATTAAATATATTTGTTCTTGCATGTTGGAGTGGTCTAAGTAAAGACCTCCTTTATTATCTGTAGATGGTCACTGTGAAGAAAGCTTCCAAAAAGTGCAACCAACCAGTATATCTAAAACCCAGCCTGGTGGTTATCAGTTGCACTGATAGTGCATTTTTTTTTTCGTTTTTTTTTTTTTTCTTTTCCTTCCAGAAATCTGGATACTCCCATACACCAATAACCAGTAAGATTTCCTGACATCTTTCAGGTCATATGAGAATGTTCAATAGCAATTGCCTGTCAGGAGGAGGGAGCTAGGTAAAGGGCAACTGAGTACAGCTGTGCACAAAACAGAAGTATTCTTATATAATATGGGAAAACAGAAAAATAGGAAGTGATTGGAATTGTTTAATTCAACTAACTACTTCAAGTCTTTGATAAACTGGTGTTGTTGTTTTTGTTTTGTTTTGTTTTGTTTTCTTGGTCCATTTCAGGCAACATAGTCTTCCCTGAAATCATCTGCACACAAGAGAGGGCAATAATTCGTCTGCAGAGAAGTTTTGTTTCCTGCATCTGACTTTCTACTGTTTTTATTGACTTTTTATCTTCTGGCACAACTGCCAGAGTAGCTTTGACTCATTCTGCGATGGCAGCATGGGACTAGCAAAGCAAGAGCAGAGCCTACCACATGCATAAAAGCTGTATTAGGAAGAGACAAGCAATGACTCTAGCAATTTTTATTTCCACTAGATTCGATGGGGGCCACACTATTTTTGTGAATGCCTTGTGTTGCTGTATGCTTATGGTTATCTATTTTGTGAATGTGGAATTTGATACCGTAGAAATGAGCCTCTTCTTCCTCAAAGACTGAAGCAAAAGAAGAGAGAACATTCCAGAACATCTCAGCTCTCTTCTGCATTCATCCTCAGTGTGGGATTTTACAGGACTTTGAAATTTTCCTACTGTTATTCACCATGTAGCTGAAGCTTTTTTAATAGAGGTAGAAACAACACTGTCTGGAGTATCATTTTTATTCTAAGGAGAGCCACTTCCTTTACTGTGAAAACATTGACAGCTTTTGGAACAGGATTTTAAAGAAGATTTTGCTAGCACCACTTTGTGACTGACTTGATCACGGGTGCATAGATTAAGATATTGTCACCGAAGTGCATGACTCATTTCTCTTTTTAAAGTCCGTTACTGTGTGATGCAAAATCACCTTTTTGGCAGTTTGGTATTGTAGTACTTTTAACACTTGGAGGCCTAACACTCCAGAAAATGCATTTACACTGCATTTAAAGCTTGCATGTAACTAAATCCTGTCAAGGCAAGTCTTTACATAATGCATTGACATATGCTGGGAGTTTGTCTCTTTCTTAGTACTGCATAGCTATACAATGAGCTGAAGTGGCTTTTCTAAATTATTAAAAGTAACTCTAGACAACGCTGGCCCTTAAAATAAGTGTCAAGATTCTTAAAACACTTGGGGAAAAAGAGAAAAAAGGACCAGTTTGGATTTATGTAGAACTCTCATACCTAGTTGTTTTTATTAACTTTAGTGTCCTCTTATGCTGGCCAGCATTACTGCCGAAGAATCTCTAAAGGTCTATTTTCTACCAAGTCTGAAAAGTTTTAAAAATGTATCTTTTACACTTTTAAAACTGCAGTAAGTAGAATGATTTTTTTTAGGGTGAAAATCAATTGAGAGTAAAAGGGTTTGGAAGGCGATATCAGAATATTTGTAATGCATCTTATGGTTGAGAGAGTTCAGTAAATTTAGCCATTACTGTATACTGATGTTGACATTCACATACAAGCTCCTATATAAAACCCGATTATTGCCCAAGCAGGTGATATTAGAGACTGTTGTTAACTTGGGCTATAAGCTATTTGAGATGTTACGTGGCCATGTGCATGGCTTTCTTGATACACAAGAATGAGCTCCTGGAAATGTTTTCCTGGTCTTAAATATTCAAAGCCTATATAGCAAAAGATAATGGCTATTGAATGGACATCAGTTCTCTGAGCAAACAACTGCTCTGAACAAGAATATGAATTACTGTCCATACAGACATAATTCTTTGTCCTCCTTTTTTTAATATAAACCTCTACAAACATGAAAAATAGAATTCTTATGGTGAGGAATGTGGGCAATAACACATTATTTCTTCATTATTACACAGTCTTCTGGGTTCTCTGGGTTTTTTTTTCCCCAGTAAATTGCAAAATTTTGGAACTTCATCCATTTTCATTAATAAAAAAATATTTTCTTCTGGAACTAGTCATTGGATGTACAGTTGCTCTTCCAGGCTTGTGCCTGCATGCCGTCCAGGTTTGTATCATCTGTTATGGCTTGATTTAGCCACTGAATTAGATTTGCCCCTGGGTGTCAGCTATACAAGCCAGACTATGAGCTGCCTGTCAGTTATCCCTATAGAAAGTAAAAGCTGAACAAGGCAAAAAGAGAAAAAGTCAAGTTTTCTTTCCCCCTTGGGGACTGGTGGTCCAGAACAAGTTGTGGGATCACTGTTTAAGCACTTGATGAAACTTATGATACTTCTTGAATTTTTTATAAGAGAGTTGGTAACAGCTGCTGGGCGTTCAGCACCCTCAGTCAACAGTGATTTTTAAAACTGCTGGTTTAGCCTTAATGCTCTGTGCTCTCAGTTGTGAGATGTGGAAATCTGGATGCTCACCAACTTGATGACATGCCTCATAAGCAATGACGCCATGAGTCACTGAAATAGGGATGAGAAATCTGAGCTTCAGAAATGATGCTCCATCTTTAACTTGCACAGCAAACACGCAAAGACCAACCTGCTGAGCAGCAATCTGTTCCAGGTAACGTCTATGTGGCTTCTGCTTCCTGTTTAGTTTTACTCAGATTAAATGAGCTCTTAGATTTTACTAAAATGGTTATTTTGCACATCTAAAGTATTTTCAGCCTTCCAGAGATTGCACAGGAAGCTTGTGCTGCATAAGTTTAAGCAATATGCAAAGCTGCCATCATCCTTTTATAGAATTTTGTCACTACTGACATACTGTCAAATGGATGCAAAGGAAATCAGACAGAGTATGCAATTTGACGTGAAATGTTAGGTGTACAGTGAAAGACATTTTTGTGAAAAATGTCACGTCTCTGATAATCTAGGTTTTGGACAAGATAACGTAGGAAAGTTCAGCTGCAGTATTTTACAGGTTTGCTGATGGCTTCTTCACATTCTAGTGTTGAAGTTCTGTTAGCCACACCATTCACAGATATTTTGTAATTGTAAAATGCTTTTTGATTATTTTGTTTGAAGAAGATCTGAAGACCACCTGTCTACAGTAGATTTATCAACTAAAATTTATTCCATATAGCGAAATTACCTGAAACATATATCTTTTTAAAAGAGCTAGCAATTACTTAGTGCTGTTGCAGGTTCTTTAAGCCCTAGCAGTTGTTAATTTATAAAAAAGCACAGTATAGCTTTCTCAAACCTGAGAGAAACAACTTATCACCATTCATATGCAACATTCACTTTTTGTTCCAAAAGTCCATGTTTAACTTACATTCATAAAATTCGGTGCCTACAAAGAAGTGATATTTAGTTTAGTTTGTTATTAAGTTTTTTTATTTATTTTAGTTTAGCTCTCCTGCCTGTACATGCCTCTTGGCATGCATAATAAGCGTTTAGGAGCAAGGATGATCTTGGTTCTGGCTTTGTATGGCTTTTAGCATAATTGGATCTTTGGCCATGAAATGGAGGTTGTAGAAGTTACTACAAAATCAATAATAATAATGTAAGGGTCACTCTACAGCTTAATAGCTCTGCCATTCCCTCAGCAGTGCTATGTTCCCCTGAAGGTCTTGCTTCCCATGGGCTTCAGTAAGTGCATGAACAGTAGTAAAGCTGCTCTCTACAGGAACTTTCTTACATCTTTTTTTTTTTTTTTTTCTGCACTAGGAAATGATCTGCCTGCAAATCAGTCTTCCCTTTGCAGCCTTGTAAAGTTTGTCACAATCCCTTCCTGAGCTCCAATCCAGCCTCAGCCCCAGCTTTTTTTTTCTAACTACCTCTGCTCTTTCTCCGTGGGACATTCTGCCAGATCCTCCTTTAAGACACCCAAAGATTTTCCTGCTGCCATCTGCACTGATGGGGCATATCTTCTTAAGGAACATCATTGGCATCCCCTGCCAATAAGGTTCATTTTACTTCACTGTTGGGACAAATCCTTAAACTCCAGGATGGCCTTGATTTTTACCAATTTTTCAGGATGCCTTTTTTATTGTGGGAGACAACCAAAAAGAGATTTCCCTATTCTGCCCAAACACCAACAGAAGGCTTGGCAGCCTGATCAGCACTGTGATGGTTCTCATACACACAACACACCCACCTTGGCCTGCAAGGGAACTCCTGCTGCATTGGGAAGATGAGCCCTTGTTTTGTAATTCAAGTTAGAAACACCAGAAAGATACTATTGTTCCTTCCTAAAAAAAAAAAAAAAAAAAATGGGATACGGTAAGACACTGGTGAAGGCGTATGCAAGGAAGGGGCTTTTCTGGAGCCCTAGAGATGCAGAGCTGCATCTGAGTCTGCTGGTTCTCTGGGTTCCCCATGCCTGAGAAGGACCATTATGGTGTGAGATGCTGCGGGAAGTGAAGTGAGGCAGCAGCTGTGTCTGCCTGTGATTTTCCAGGGGTTGCTTCATGGGGAAGTGTTGAAACAGAAAACCAAAGAAACAGAAGTATTTATCTGGGCAACCTTCACTGTGCAATAGTATAGCTAAGGGCTTTTTTTAATAGTAACTTTCTTTGATTGGCCAGAATTTGCTATTTTATAAATCTAAAGTAACAGTGTGGTGTCACGTCTACTAAAGCTATATTTCAAAACAGTAAAGCAAAGTTTTTGCAAGCTATTTATTTCAGTGCTCAAAGGGTTTCATTGAGGTAACAAAGGGGAAGTACTCTTGGGGCTTAGAATCATAATTCCTTTCAGCATTTCCTTTCAAAACTCATGTTTACCTTCTGCTAAAACTAGCCTTCTCTGTTTATTGCAATTTTAACAGAGAAGTTGCTTTTATACTTTAAAATTTGGCTTTTTATCTAGTCTGGAAGAATTTTGCACTAAACCTGGGTGTAAGTTACTCACTGGTGAGATGGTTAACTTCTGCCGTTGCAGGAAGTGGTTTTATTTTACTTTTTTTTTCTTGCTTTCTTTCTGTCTTTATAAGCTGTGGGAGATTAAGCCAAATGCTGTCTATAAACACGTGACATAGATGTTTTCCGTTTTTTGAAATAGTTTAAACTGTTGCTGGTTGATGGCAGTTTGAGATGAAATGACGACGTCCATGTGGCTGTAGGTAAGGAGCCTTAAATTTGTCTTAATGCAGTTCAGAAAACCTGTTGTTGAAGATTTTTAAAATTATCATAATTGCAGGTGTTTTGTATGCATTCAATATGGATTATGTTACTTACACAATTATTTCTATTGGCATTTTTGAATTTGAAAGCAATGAACATAAAAGTAGAGGGTATAGATGTGGAACGATGTTTTAAAGGCAGTATTAGTATTCAGAATCTAGCTAGTCTGCTTCATCCTGTGCAAGAGACAACTATATCTGACACTCTCTAGTATCCCAAACCACTAATGGCTTCTCATATCCCTATGGTCCTAACTGGTTGTCCTCAGAAGGTAGTAAAGGCTGATAGCACTGGCTGGAAAAATAGATTAGACCACTTTTCCTAGCGTTTGTCTTTGATAGTTACAGTTCAACACTCTGATTAACTGGCTTCCTTCCCTGCTGGTTACCATGAGGGAGGTGATTAGTAGAAGAGGATACTTACTGTTAAGAGTTAGTGAGTAGGAAGGGTAGGTATCTGTTTGATACTCAGTATCACTAGGGACAGAAGAGATCGATAGAGGGATCTCTTCCCTGCTCTATGTCAAAAACTTTTGTACCACTTTATCAGTGGTGCTAATAGGAATCAGACATGGATGTCATAAATAACATTGTACAGAAAACATCCTTGTTTTGTCTATGGGTACTGTCAGTGCTGTTCCTCGTGGAGCAGTTCAAAGGAGGTATCATGATAGCACGGTTCCTGCATGAGGCTGTTCATTTCCAGACTAATTCCTCCTCTCCTTCAGAGCTGGGCAGAAAAAGGTTGTGTCCTGAGTCTCCATCTTCCTCAAAGCTTTCTATCAGAAAAGGTCACTTTTCATTGCTGTCAGTAGGCAAACACTGCTTTCTGGCCTTCAGAGCTTTACAAGGAAATAGTAATGTAGAAAGATGTTCAAATAAACAATACAATGCTTTGATTATGTGCCACATAAAGGAAAGCCAAAATTAGCAATATTTGTTCTATGGTGAAGATTTGTTTTCCTGGTAATTTGTAGTTTGCTGCAAACTTTGTGACATGTACTCATGTTTGTAACTGATAGCCTTATCGTAAGAAGGAACTTGTTTTTCTTTTGGAAATATGGATCAGAGTTGAAAGATATCACATGTGGCTGAAAGCTCATTTTGAAATCATACATGCTAATTTGAGACAGATTTTCATGTAGTATTGTAAGATTACATTTCAAAATTTCTGTAATTTTTGGAGAAAAAAAGCTGTCCTGCCTGCATATACAAATCAGCACAGACAGGGAAATTATATAAAAAGAACATGTTCTCTTTCTGGGCTGTGTTTGTAGTCGTTTTTATGTTACTGCTGCAATGTCTTAAAGTAATTTGAAATGCATTTTCCACAAAGCTGTGAGATTTGGTAAAGTAGTTTGAATTATTCTTAGAGTTATTTTTCTTTATTTCTCCCTTCCCTGCAATTTACCTCTCTGTGTCCAAAGAATATTCATTTAAACCCGGCATCTCTCATTCACTGTGCCTCTCAATCCAATTACATCTGTAATGTACATTTGTTCATTTTCTTTTGCAAATAGAGTAAACAGCTGAAGCACTCTCTGTATTTTAAAGCTCCTGCTGTACATTATTATTGAATTATAAAAATCTTAGCCTTTCTGGCAGCATTTGTTGTAGAAATTTCCTTTTGCTTTGATACAAGAGATACCCTAGCTTGAGAGAGATACTCCATTTTTTTCTGATCCAAGCATGATTGTATGACCCTTTCATGGGGGCTGGGATTGCCAGGGTAGCAATTGCAACATCTGTATCAGACGATGGTCTCATGCATGTGCCTTCCTACCTGGAGCAAGGCAGGAACCAGAAACTAAAATGGTGACAGAGACACATTTAGATTCTTGTTGCAGTTTTTTGGTGGCACAACACTACAATCTCAGACATGGTGCTAGCTTAACTAAAACAACTGTACATTATTCTGGTTTGGATTTCTCTATCTAGGTCTGGTCCCAGAAGTTATTGCTTCTTTGCAATACTGAGCTTCAGGGAAGGCCCTAAAAAGTAGTACTCCATACAAGTGAGATGAAGCACCCATCATGACCTCTAGTGCTGTAGTGAGGATGGCTTTTACTATGCTGCTCAGAGGCTTCGATCTTGTTCTCTGCTAAGCAGTCCCACAGACTTTGAGCAGTGTGAACTATTTTATTATGGCCCGTTTCACATGCGGCTTAGTGGGTTATAGGCAGCATCTTCTGAATTTTTTTATGCTCACAATGTGTAATTCTGATACTTGCCTATTTTTCATGACTTTTTTTTATGCCTTTGTGCTGCGTCAGCTCAACCGGTGTGAGTTGCTAACCATTTAATGAGTTCTTAAAGCCTGCATGCTGATAAAAGCTGTCTCTTGATATTGGGGAAGTCTGTTAGTGCTTAGGTGTGTTTTTAATTAAAAATCTGAAACACGGCATTTTGTACAGAATGTATCCTAGTTGTGCTTAGGTGTTGTTTGGGCTGATCTCTTAAAGACAAAGCACAGCAATACTTGAGCTCTAGCTAAAGTCTCTAGGCTTCACTTTTCTCCTAAGACTTCCACGTGAATATATCAAACCTATTTCTCAGTGCTAGAAAGATGGAACCTGATACTGATGGATACCATCTCTATGAAGATACTTTGATTGTTCTTCTGGTTTCACTGTTGATAACATTAGTCCTGAAGAAAACAGATGGGATAAAATTTTGAGCCAGCTTTTTACTGTGTATCTTCCATGATAATTCAAGTGCCATTTAGAGCACAACAGCAGATTTCTTTATCTGGATGCACAACTTGCACAAAACTGTCCCTTTTTTTCACCCACTGGTCTTTGTAACAGCTTTTGTCACCATCAAACTAATTGCTTTAATGTCTTCTTAGTCTCAGAGTAAACTGAAGGCCCTGCTGCCTTCAGCTTGCTCACAATAGCATGCAGCCCTGTTGAGTGTGCATTTGGGAACCTGCGAACTTGGTCTAGGTCAGGAGGCATTGGTGTTACCTCCTTCTGAAACCTTCTTACAAGGTTGGTCTGCTTCAGCCAGTGATCTCAATGAATTTTAATTTCACCAACTGCTCACTTATTGACATCTGAAGGACAGAGGTGGTTGTTTCTTTGCTGCGCTGGATGTTAAGATTGTGCCTTCATGCACTTGACATGCCTCTGTCAATCTTCCTTGTTTTGAGAAATACTATAAAAAGGTTGCTTTGGAGACTTTCTCCAAAACAAACACTGCTAGCTCCTCATTTGCAGAGGGACTTCCTCAATACGGATCTATTTAAGAGTGAGACCTTAAATAGACCTCTGTAGACTCCCATCATCTTTATTATAACTTGAACTATCTTGGGGTGCAAACTTGCAGGCTGGATGAAATAGGAGCAAAAAAAATGTTATTGGATTTTTTTCTTTTCTTTTTTTTTTCTTTTCTTTCTTTTTTTTTTTTTTTTTTTTTTTTAAGAAAGCTGTCTGAATGAGAAAAGCAGGCATTAATTTTCTGGGCATAAGCATTTAGATATTGCAAACCGTGCGACAAATCTAACTCATGCTAGAGCTCAGTCTGTGCATGCATCCAGGTCATGCTAGAGCAGATTTTCAGTGCCTTATTGGCTCATGCTGAAAATCTCTAGAAGTGTTGCAGTCTGCATGTGCAAAATGAGTCCTGTTTACCAGCGACTAAGAACCCAGAATTCATATATGCCTGAAAACTTTGGCCTTTTTGTCTTCATTTGTTTGTATTTCCATTCATTTTACTTAGCATAAAAAAGAAGTGTTCTGAAAATTGTGTAGGAAAGATATGAGAGTGTTAAACAGATATATTGGTATTCTTCAGATTAGCTTCTAAATTTTTGGGTGTTTGTATAAGTTACACAGTAAAATGCTAACTCAACAGTGCACAGATACCTACTGAAGGATATCCAATAAATTAACTAAGCAAGTTTGATATTGTTATGATTAGTGGTTCAAGGTTGTTTAAGACACAATACAACACTTCCTGCCATTTGAGATTGACAGCTATTAAATCATTCACTTGTAGTTAAGCCAGGTATTGTGGGTTTGTACTGTGGTTTTTCATGCATATTTCCTCCAAAGCTTGTGCCTGATATACTAAACAGGCAAAGACCTTGAACAAATGAACTTAAAATGACTTCTGATTCCTTCTCCAAGACATACACCATTTTTCAGCACAACTGCAACATGATAAGAGGGGAAGGGGAGAAAGGATGCAGAAAAAACGGAAGTGAATGTGACTTAGAGTTGAAGAGACGTGCTTTAACTATGCGCTTGCTCTCTGTTTCTTAATTCTTTTCCTGCCACACCCTGAGCAAAGCCACTGCTGTATTTGGTTCTGAACCAGATATCAAAGCTCCTCCTAGGCAAGACATAGTGCTTAACACCTGAACTTGTTTGCTGCTCAGGATGTTACTAAATTCTCTTCCTTTGTGGTTGAGGAGGGAAATGACACAGATATTTTATGAAGACAGTTGAAGCTCTGGAGTTCTGTCTCTAAGAGAGTCACCTCCATGGCTGGCGGGTCTGTCACTAGCTTGCTGGGTTTCAGGATGCTCTTAGCATTTCTGGTGTCTCCACTGCAGCTGAGGAAGCATCTGCTGCTGGGCTGGCCTGATGTCTGCTTGGGACAGTGGTGTTGGAAGAACTGAGTGGTCAACGCTTGGAAGTGTGTCCCACTGGTTGGGGGATCGCCAGCCCACATGGTGAAGCCGGTCAGACCCAAATTCCTACACACACTACAGGAGAGCCTGATGGTAACATCATGGACATCCACAGGAAACACCAACAGAGCCCTCCATGGGCTTGTTCAGACAAAATGCATTTCTAATGAATGACTTTGGCTTTGCCACAAATGAATCAACATTTTCCACTAGGAAGGTGTTACATCAGACTTGCCAACTGGCCAAGCTGCTCTGACACATGCTGCCTTTTGATTTTTGGGCTGAGTAGTGCTGAGGCTCTATCTAGAAAGATTAATATTTCTATTATCAAAAATACATTACATGCTTGGTTACTTTATTAACAAAAAAAGCAAATTATAGTAATCAGTAGCAATGAGTAATCAAATTCTTATGATGATTTTTGGACTAAGAGGTGGCATTAATCCATCCACTCTTCTTGGAGTGGCAAAGGAAACGGAAACAGCCCAAATTAAAACATGTCACTACTTCCTTGTGCGTTAATCCTAGGCCCTGGCAAAGGCAAGGAGTGCCCCTAGTCTGAGCAGAGACTTAGAGAAATTCACCCCTTTCTTTAATTTGCTTTGGACAGTATACCGCTGGCTCTGAATTGAGTAGTATGCAGTCATACATACCCAAGACATTCAGAGTTGCTACAGAGATTTTAACGGGAAAACTTCTATTTTTAACTTTTATCTAAATTTTGGGTCTTTTTCTAAAAGCTTTCCTAGACTGTAACTAAAGATAAGGAATATATTAAAACATGGAGCAAAAATAGTATGAAATGAAAGAATGAAAAAAGTTAAATGCAGAGATTTCTTATCAGACTTGGGTCATGCACCAAGATATAGATGTTTAAGGAATAATGTTGATGTGCTCTAATGACTTTTCAACTCAGGTACATAGAACTGCAAAGGCTCACTTAAGCAGAGTGCAGTTTCATCCAACAATGGATCTGAGGAATCTAGCAGCTCTGCATGTTACCATACTACCTAATAAACCCACAGCCAACAGAAAATGTAATGCTTGTTAAGTATGTTTGCTCTTAACCATGCCTAGGCAGATGACTCTTCTCACCATGACTGTTGGTTTTCACACACAAGTATGGTACCACCATATTCCTGCTGTCATTTTTACTGACTGTGACTGCTCCTATCAAGTGCAGCAAGCCTGTGGTGGGATTCATGGTACAGCTGGGCTCTGGTTTCCTGACCCATAGAAAATATGCATACAAGGTTTCTGGAGTCATCTTGAACCACCTTAGTGAAATAAATATTTCATTGATCCCTTACAAAACAATGTACATTTGCAGTAAAAATTTTAGATATAATTAACAGAGCCTATGCTCAAACTTCTTGCATAATCAAAAAATATATTATTTCTGACACCACAATACCCTCGGTATTTCACCTTTGCTGAAAGCAGACAGCTACACAATGTGATATCAGATGCTATCACATAAACCAAATGCCTTTGTCTTCTCCCCACTTTGCCACGTGGTGCTGAGGAGCGTTGCGGTGGGGCAGGCACTCTGCCGCCTTGTGTTCCACTCTGGGCCATTGCACAGGTGGCTAGTGAAGAAAACAAACCAGGGGCTTAACGAAATGCAGAAGAGGGACTTGCTTGATGCAAGTCGCAAAGAATTTCCCCTTCCAGTTCCTGCTGTACCTTAAAAGTTTTCTCTTAAATTTGTAGATGCTGGCTCTGCTGTTTTTCACAGCAGCGTCTCTTACAAGTGCAGCACCAGGAGCTCTGCAAAGGAAAGTGGAGATGGAGTGTGGGAACAGATTAAAAGTGTCTGGAGCTTTTTTTTCCCCCTTCAGATGGGAAGTGGGAGCAGTGAGAAGAAGTAAGGCAGCAGCTGCAGGATCACAGCACAAAAACTGCTGCAGATATCTACGGAAGAAGGTTGAGAGAGGGTAGGAGAGACTGTTTCATGTGCACAGCACAAGGCACTTGAACATTATCCTGAGGGAGGGGGTATTATTTTCTGAATGAGGGACAAGCCTCTTTTAGACACTCTTGAGGCAGGAAGTGTCAGGAAGAAATAGCTTTATAATGTTCTAAATAAAGAAATAGTTTTATTATAAGTTTATTTTTTAATGTTTTTAAAGTCAGAAGTTTTAAAGCCTTTCCTATTTAATAATCTCAACATCTCATTTTTACAGATATGTAGGCCGATGGGTATATGGAACTGCAAAATGGATTAAGGGAAGGCAAATGTACATTTTAACTACTAAATTGAGGGACTCTAAGATAGTTGAAGAGGTTAAAACAACAGCCAGAGTCTAAACAGAGCTCAGTAGGGCATTTTTTCTAGTGAAGGGGATGCTGCTGCTGCAGGGAGTAAGGACCAGGAGGTAAACTAAGACATGATTTACAACTGCCCCAAGTGTTCAGCAGTGCACAACTGATTTAGAGTGATAAAAATTGTGCGTAATCTTTCTCAGTGATGAATGTGAGGTGCTTCTTCCACCATGGATCAGCCAGCGGAACATGTGCCTGAATGTGGTGCAGGTCACAACTACGCTGTAACATCCTAGCTTTGTGACAGCTTGTTTGTATAGCTGCTGTCAAATTGAACCCAAAATTTCTGTTAGCAGAGCTCTGAAATTGAGAACTTATAGGAAGTTTCTTTCTTTGGCTATTTGCAGCAATCTTTCAGGCGTTTAAAAAATATTTTTCTAATACATCAGTTTGTCATGTGGTACTAACTCTTCTACTTCTCCAGAGAGTTTGGGCTGTTCCAAAATTATCATCACCACATGTCTAGTTCAGGTAAGCATGGAAAGTTTGGATGAATATCTGAATCTCTGCGAGGAGTTCTGCAAAATTGAGCTGGAAGTATTTCAAGCAGTCTTACTTTGAAATTTCTGTCACTTCTGCTTCTGCTTGTATCTGTAAATACTGCAAGAATAACCTTTCCCATAGTATCTCATCACTTCAGATCTGGCAACATTAAAAGTAACAACACTTTTCCGAACATTTAGGCTATAGGAACAGATTTCTTTCAAGTATCAGAGAAAATTTGTGATTCTTATGTGATCTTCCTAGAGAAAACATTGGATTTTTTTTTTTATTCAGAATTAGACAGCTTTAAACTAAGAACTTACCATTTGACAAGCATCATATGCAGGTGCAAAATGAGTTTAGAGCTGGTTAGTATTACTTGTGGTGGTTGGAAAGCCATGGCTCTACTCTGTATTCATCTGTAGTATATAAATGTATAGCAGAAAGTAAGGAGGTAGAGGGAAATTATCTTTTCCTCATGTGTCACGTAAGGTCAGGTCAGGAGTAACCAAGTATTCCCCTCTAGCACTTCTCAGGTCTTATCTGGTGTTGGATCAATTAAATTGCTATGAACTTTTATGATGCTATAAACTACTTGCTGCCATTGAATATCTAAACCATACTCCTATCCAGTGTCGTAGGATGCGTTAGAAGTGTTATGTATAGGATGATAGTCATAGTTGGTTTTTTTTAATACTGTGTATATATGACCAATATTCATCTTTTGAATGATTGTAGTCTAGCTTCCACAGCATAGAAAATGGAGGCAGGTGTCGCAGATCAGATGCACTCCAGAAAGAAATTAAATGCATTGCCAGCAGTAAGACCTAGAAGTAGCAATTTTTCCCAGGCATGTTCTTTTACATATTCAACTGAATTTCTACTATGGACGACTGTTCCCAGAACATATGCAGGCCAAACTGTACACAAAGGATACTTTTAGCTTCAAGTTCCACATGAAAATGAGATCTTAAATTGACATAGGAGTGGTGAATAGTATGGAATAGCATTATGCTATCCCATATGATATACTAGGACAGACAAACTTTTGAAACAACTGTTACCTTTCCTGAGACATTCACATGTGATATAATTAAGAAACTATGTGATGCAAGAAGAGACATAACCATATGCAGTCACCTACTGACTTGAAGATAGTAGGCTCTTTTACCCTACTGCATCTTTTTGTTGTTTCCAATAATATTCTAGTGATATTTTCTAGCAAGATTTTACTTTTGTGCAAGGAAATCCTGTAGACAGCAGGTCATAGAGGATTGCAGAATTAAAGTAGGATCTCTAGTCATTAAATATGAATGTGAAGAGTTTGTTGCATCTGCACAACTTCAGAATGGTAACTGTCTCCCATTCTCTTTTTCTTTCTAATTCTTTGGCCATTCAAAAGCATTTTAAGAGATAGCACATCTCTGCCCTATAGGATACAAGGCACTTAACTAGATTCCTTTTTTTCTTTGTCATTTGATCTTGCTATTTTTACAGGTTTGTGTATAGCAGGAAACAGACCCTGAGGCTTTCAGCTATGATCTTCTACGAAATTTCAGAATG
>JANHGB010033754.1:0-14510 GCA_026283785.1 Coracopsis vasa
GTTCCATGTCCTTCTTATGTTGAGGACACCAGAACTGCACACAATGCTCCAAGTAAATAAACAGTCTGTTGAAAGCCATTAGAATATTCTCTTCCTGTCAGATCCAGGAGCAAGTACTTGAGCCATCCCCCTGATCTCCTGCAGCATGGACTGGTTTGTCCTTCCCAAAAATACTTTAATTACACATTTCAGCATCCTTTTTGAAGCTCACAAATCCATGTGCCTTAGCTTCTATTTTTATTTTTAGGTTTTAAGACAACCCAAGCCCCCAAACTAGATTTCTTTACTCATAGATTTGCTGTGCTCTTTACTGAGATTTAAATTCTCCTTAATCTTATCCTCCCTAATCTTCTGTACTACTGCTTTCTTTGTTGCTTTTCTATTTTCCTGATCTTTTCTCAAATGTGGGCTCAAACCTACACAACATGCCAAGGGGGAAGGAAAAAATAGCATTCTTGCTCTAGTTTAAAGAGCTCTTTCCATTCGTTCTCCCTAGATACAAAGCCAAGATTAGCAGTGAATTCTCTGTAACAGCATCATACCACAGCCTCATGTTTAATTTACCATCAACCCCTCAGTGTATCCTGGCGTAGCCAACTGCTAATTAGCCAATCTCAAACTCCCATCTGCTCTGCTTAGTTCCTTATCCAAACTGCAGGCCATGAGATGCACATGGATGCTGCATGTTCTAACAGGTAAACCACATCTAGACAGGAAAATGGGGGATTTTTCTGTCTCTGAAGGTTTTTATAAGATGAAAGACTTCAATGTTAAAGTGCTGGAGAGCTCTCACCGTAGCCTTCGGGTAGGTCAGGCGACTGGTGCCCATGTGGTCTGTTCTGAGGTGTCTGTACGTGACCTCTGACTTCAGGAGTGCGAAGTCGCTGTGCCTGAAGCCTCTGATCTTGACTGGGGGACTCTGTGAAGCGACAGTTGCCTCCTCCAGCAGCCCCAGTAGTGTCTGTATATGGTGCTGGTTCCTCCATGAAACAGCTCAGCGGCCTTCCCGGTCCGGAATCTTCATAAACCGTTCTGAAAATGGGGAAACTTCAAGAGTTTCCATCACAAGAGAAGTGAATGCAGAAATAACTGTTTCTCTTTCACTCCCTCTCTATTACTGCAACTTTTAACCCAAGATATGCCACTTTCTTCATGTTGTTATACCCCATATTTCTCATGCAAGTGCAAGAATCGCTGTTAACTATCAAGTCCTACCCAGTTTAGCTTATTCTCTTCAAGTCAGTATCCACCTCACTACCTGACACACATCCCCAGCCAATATATTAGTTATATTGATATTTCAATCTTCTAGTATTAACTATTCTTTCCACATAGAAACCATTTTTCTAATGATGTGTAAAGAAAACAATCCTTACCCTTCATTCTCCAAAAGCCCTCTACAGTCTACTACAGAACCTCCTGTGCCTATTCTGTCCCGCGTCTGTAAACTGACTGCAATAAAAAGCAAACAAACACAAGTTAATCATGAAAGAACAATTGTACCTTTAAAAAGAACATAAAGACAAACAACCCATAGTTATACAGGGTAAAATATAAAGGAAAGCTGAGAGCACACCCTATACCAAAACTCCTATAACCCTAAGGCATTACTGATGTCTTAAAAAGGAAGAAGAGAAACCAGAGGCATCAACCCCTCAAAACTGAAGCTGAGTCTAGTCTGTAGATACCAAACATGCCTAGTTCTACATCTGTGTTTCATGAGGCTCCAGAAAGGTAAGCTGGTAAGAAATTACTCACCACTAGATGTCATCATTACAGTGAGAATTTAGGGGTTGCCAACTACATTGAAATGAAAAGCTTGGGCTTGGTGGTTTTGCCATCAAAACGTGGTTAAGATGGGGTGAATGAGGTGTAAAACTAGCAGTGCCTCGCTGAAACTTGGCAATGGGGTTACAGGAGTCAAAGGCATTAAATCAGAAATTTGCAATATTGCTTTTAACTCCTCCAGATCCTCTTTTCCACATAAGATTCTCTATGCCTGTCACTTTGGTCCAAAGGCAATGAGTTTCACGGTAACATTTACCCTTCCAGAGCTGCATTAGAAACCTTACCAGATGCACTCCCTCTTTAATATTGTTTCAACTGAGAGAAAACAAACTCCTACATAGGAGCACAATGAAAGTTTTCAGGTTATGGAATTGAATCCCATTAAAGTCAGAAGAAACAATACAAGAAAGGCACAGAGCAATAATATACAGGTTGCCTTTTTTAATAGAACACTTGTCTGTATAGTATATTTACCCAAGAAGATGAAAAGTTTAGCTGAGAGGATTCTTACCCACTATTTGGCCTCGTACAGCATCAGTATCTGTGGGATTTAGTTTGCATAGATCCAAACGCTGGTCTGCAAATGAGAATTGGAAAGATCAGTGAAACACCAGGGAGGGACAGGTGGGAATAGTATTCATTGCTCAGATACAAGGCACGGAAGGATCCTGATTGCACCAAGTAGGAATTGTTCTTACATCCAGTATCTTTTAGCCTGCTGATGGCATTGGAGAGGAGTCGGACGCACCCCAGGAAGCCAGCTCCCTGTTTCTTGTGGATTTTTTTATGGTTCCATACACTGATGGTTATGGAATCTGTCTTCCCAACATACCTAGGAAAACACATATTACAAGAGTAATTTTCCTCCATGGAATTTATGCTTTATTTGGTACAAATTCTGATACATTTCAGTACATTGGTCATGCTGCTTTATGATAAATACAGAAGTGCTTGAGCCTGAAATGGTGTTATTAATGAATTACTGCACTAGGATTTCACCCAGCATGTTAAATTGATACTGCTGCAGCACGAAGTTAACTACAGCCAGCCTCATTAAAAGCTATGCAACAAGCTGATTAATGTAAAAAACTCTGTTTCTAATAATTTGAAGACTATAAATCACTACAACAAGAGCAATCTTTTGTACAAGCTGGACTGCACTGCTCCAGTAGAGCTTACTCTGTGCAGCTGTGCTGCGTATACCCAACGCACAAGGATTTCTTCATTCAAACACCTAAAAGCAAAGCAGCACTCTTTTAGTAACAGGCAATTTCTTGTTGCAAGAAATCAGTCCTCAGCAATTGTGACTCCACTGCTAATGCAAGATGAAGCTGCAGTGCCAACCCCTGTATTCCAATCACCAAATAAATCTCTGGAATATTGTTTATTTATGACCTTAGAAATAACTCACAGATCGTAATGCTGGTTCCATTTGGGGTCCAATGTGTTCTTCACAGTGTCAGTTGAATGGCACTGACCTGACCCATCAACAACTACTTTTGCAAATGGGTCAGGAAGTCCTGTGGAAGGGAAAAGGTGCTATTAGATATAGTACTTTTTGGGTTGTTTCTTCCAAGATAATGCTATCATGAGCTTCTGTTCCCCCTCCCAGGAAAGGAAAGTTGCCATTATCCTAGAACTACTTTAGTAAATCCAAAATAGAGAACTGAGTTCCTAGTTAGGGAACATACTTGTGTCATACAGACTGGTATCTGCTGTAAATTGTGACTGCTTTAGGAAACAAGAGGTTAAAGGTGTTTAATTTAACAGTGCTTAAGTTACCCATGCACACTGAGATGCAGTCATTTTTATTCAGTCCTTAGCATAATACTGAGACTGCAGCACTAGGATCTTTTACTCACTTTACAAACAGAATATCTCTGAGATGGATGCTCTGGTACCCCCAGCATGGAGCTGTAAGCAGCATCCTGTTTGTGGTCTCATCAGCCAGACTTCCAACTCGAATTTGTGAGCCCTTGGTCTTTGTAACCCTAGAGTTACAACTCAGGGTAACGCATCCTCATGTAGTAATGCAATGTGACCACAAGAATGGAACCACAGAACAAATGGCACACATAGATGAGCCATGCCACTGATGCACAATCTACAGATAAATGTGATTAATCAAGAGCAGAAAGTCACACAATGGGGTATACTTACTGAAGAAATCTTTCTTTGCAAGATTCTTGGCACATAATACTGCAAAACAAGAGAACAGATAAAGAAACCTTAAACCCATGAAAAACCCCTTTCAGGCAATCACAGCAGCTGCAATACTACCTGATCATAATTCATAATAAATACCCACGTATTAAAAGTGAGCATTGTTTTCTTTATCTGTGACTGGAATATGGATTTACATAAAGAGAAAAATGCCTTTGCTGCTTTTGTTCTCTTGTTACAATACACAAAAGATGTAATGAACATCTTTGCATTAAAACCTCATGGTTTTCTATACCGCACGGTCCACAAATGCTAAACCAGACTGGTCGTGGTGCTGTTGCTGTCACAGGGTGAGCAGTTTGCAAACACAAGAAGGTTTTGTGGTGTGACAGGACCTCAGGTGAAAAAACACACTGAAAACCAAGTAATTGCACCAAGATTTTCCTTTGAAGGGCCACAAATGAGACATTATCTCCCTTTCTCCAATTCTACTCAATAGCACAGTAGTTTAAACAAACATCAGATCAGGAAACTCGCATCAATCTCCATTTCTATTCAGTCTATTACTAGCTATAAGTCTAGTCTTGCTTTTCAATAAGAACTGCTCAGTATAATCTCAGCAATCTGAGTTGCTCAGGATCCATTCAACTCTTCTAACAGGCCAGGAAAAAGAAGTACAGAGCCAAAGATGAAAATACAGAGCTCTAACTTACCTAAACCCAGGATCCAAGAGAGGAAGATAACTATAAAAGACCTAACTGTTTTTGAGGTAGTCTCTTTCCCACCCAGTTCTGATCCTTCAGCATGAAAACGAATGTTCAGAAGATACTCTAATGGCCATTCCCCCTGGTATGGTCCATTTCTCCTTCTCATCTCTATCTCCCCTTGCTCCTGACTTAGACTCAAGTCTCACCTTAACTCTACAATAGGGAAAGTGAAGATGCAGTAGGAAACACACGGGAACAAATCCCTTTTTAAGTGCTTTCTTTTACACATCAAGAATTCCACGTCTGAACTCCAGAGCAACATTCCCCCCCACACAGAAGCAGCAGAACAAAACCTGCCTCACCTCACGTGCCAAGCAAACAGACCAAAGAAGTCCACTCTGTAACCCAGACGTCCATGGATATAAATACACAGACCCTTTGTCTTGGTAATAATGAAGGCAGCCACACCAGGAAACTATATTTAGAATGGCTTAAAAATCACTTATTTCTTACAGTGGCAAAAGCACATAACCACAGACAGCTTCTCTCTTAACAACTGAGCGAGAAAGAGAAGTCTGCAGGACTGTGGCAATTCAATGTGAAACAAAGCAGGATTGCAGAACCACCATCCGCTGCTCAATGGAAGCACGACACAGCAACCTTTAACTTCCTCTTCCTGTTGCTTCAGAGGGAAAAAATACCAGGCAAACAGGGAATAAAGATAGGTAAAAACCAGAAGTCGTGTGTTCTGGTACCAGCCAAAGGGAATGCTGAAGTTCTTGTGAGTGGTGGAGCTTTCTTTCTTAGTTTTTAAACCAAACAACTCATTTTACTTCCTTATCCCCAATTTTAAGCATACATTATTGAGCTGGAAAAGTATTCCCTCTGTAACCACCTGCATATAGTCTGACTATATAATTACCACCTTTATTCTAGATTTCAGGTGTGCTTTCTTTTGCAGCAGCCCCAAGTTTCTAAAGCTATTATTGTAGACTTCATTTAACTCTCTTCCCTCTGCCACAGGCTTTCAGTCGGCAGCAGATGAGCACGGCTGCCAATTTTCCAGTTGCAGCCTGTGAAACCCCCAATTTTAGGTTGCAACGAGAAATCATTCCTCTTTCTTGTAAGGAAAATATTGGCGCAAGAGCTAATAGCTGAAATAAACCTTTATGGAGCAATCTCCTGAATCAGGCTGCCCAAGATGGGCCATTGGCTCTGTTCCACTGTTAGCATATTAAACCCAACAGAGCAAAACAAGTATTTTTAAGGGCTCTATCACTTAAAAGCCACAGATTTGTGAATTCCAGTAAAGATACAGGTGCCAAAGGTCAGCAATGGGAGCCTTGGATATGAAGCAATGCCAGCGGTGGAGGAGAAAGCCCCTGCTTGCTCTGTAAAGCTGAGTTGGTGCCAGATTTGCTTCTTAAAGGCATTCTCTCCAATAGGACTCCAGCAAGACTGCGAGCAGGATGGGACTACTGCTCCTTCCAGCCTGAAACCTGTGAACTCAGGGAGATGGAGCTACAAAGGCTTAAAAGGTTGTTAATTCTACCCCTGGCACAGAGGCGATGTAGAACTGAACTGGAGGCAACGGAGACGCGCTTTACACGAGCTTTGAACAAACCCCATCTTTGCCTCCTTTCCAAAGTGCTTTTTCTTTTCATTTCCCTTTCTTTTTGGGCTTGTCAGCAGGAGCAATCTCCCTGCATTTGTTGCAACGTTACCAAAGGTACTAATTCTCCTGACTTGGGCATTTACATTCTGCCTTCTCAAAGTCAACCGACTTGTTTGAGCTTGACACAGTATTTGTTTATAGTCCCGCTCTGGATTGCTGCACAGCACTGAAGAACTTTTTCTTCTTCATACAGCAGGTCCCAAACAGCACTGAAACAATGCCTTGACATCTAGATTGTAATATTTATAAAGGGATGGGAATGTTTTTTTAAGTACCTGACATTACTGAGGTAATTTCAAAGGCCAAATTAGGCAGCTGGGTAAAGTGCTAGTGTGAAAGCGTTTTTGGCAGGAGGAAGAGAAAGGATGAGCCTTCTACAAAGTCAGTATTCACCCCGGGGATGTCTTCAATGCAGATGGAACTTGAGTGAGCGGAGTGGTTCCTCTGCCAGCCCCCGGTTGTCCACCCTGCTTCCAAAGCAGGAATGAATCATCTGCTGTGGTTCAGGAGGTGCCGCAGGAACAAGCCACAGACGGGTGTAGTAAGGAAAGCACAGAGTGGCACCAAGGTCTGAACAACCCAGTTGAGAGTTGCATCAGAAAGGTGCTTCTTCACCACCTACCTCTGCAGCAAGACCAGCATTTTTGGAAGGGAGGCAGGGAAAGACAGCCTGGATAGGGAATCATTTAACATCCCCAACTAAACAGAGCCAGCCTACAAAATCAAAGCCATCATGTGCATGTTCCCCCTCCTTGTCAGTGCTCAAAGGACGGCTGTGAGTCTGCAGGAGTCCTCACACTGCTGTCTGCATCAACACGGGGTTTATTCACACACAACATACCCCATCCCACAGTGTGAAGATGCTACAACTGGTTTCTGTTGCAGTGTAAAAACTAGGTGGTTGTGTTTTGAGACCTAGGGAAGAAAGGAAAACCAAAAGGTAAGTGATGACAATATTCCATAGGTCCCAGCCAGTCCCAATGCAAAGCAGCAGGCAAATCTGCACCTGGGACTGCACTCATCCACACTTTGCAAGTTAAAGGTAAGAGCCTCCTTGCTCAGATTAAGGACTTTTACACGTGGAGAGGATCAGAGCTAACGTAAGCCTTCAATTTAGTACTGAAGTTAATTGTGAAGACAAGACAAACCAGCAGTACGTCCATATATTCCTTAGGAAAGGGGTGGGAAGGTCACAGTGAACGCTGCTAGCAAATCCACCCTTCAGCCATCTCTGGCCTTCCCTTTGCTACTCCAGGTTAATCATTTGTGCTTGTGCAAACAGGCAGCTAGATTCCAGGATACATTCGTTCTGCTTTCTGACACAAGACAAACACAGGCCAGCAGGCTGGGGATGTAGAAAGGGCTTTACTTAACATTTACTTCTGTGTCGACCATCTTTAATCACAGAGATATGTAGCACAATCATTAAAAGCATCACGGATTGGTTGGGTTTAAGATATAAGCAAGGAGCAAAGAACAATGAGGCTTTGGAGGGGAGAGGGATAAAGATCTTGACAGAAAATGAAACTAAAGCCACAGCATATCACTGCAAATACAAAAGGCTGCAAAGCAGCTCGTATTTGAATAGGCTGCCCCATCCCTGGCAGTGTTCAAGGCCAGGCTGGACAGGGCTTGGAACAACCTGCTCTAGTGGAAGGTGTTCCTGCCCATGGCACGGGGTTGGAACTGGATGAGCTTTAGGTTCCATTCCAAACCTATTCTTAGGACAGCCCAAGCTTAGAGGCTGGTTTCCACAGCACAAATTGTGCCATTCTGAACAAGTTTTGAGAGGCTGCACGGCAAAAAATGATGTGCTTGAAGTGTAAAAAAGCCTCCAAAAACAAGGGGAAAGAAGCAAACATCAGCTTTTTACCACATGCTGCTCGAACGCCGTGGCCACAATTCAAACCCTTGCTGAAGCTGGGATGTGAAATCCCATCTCGTCCAAATGGTTCAGCCTATTTTGTGGAAACTACTCTGAATCCCACAAAGCATCCCTCCTGAACTGCTTTACATAGGGCTCTGCTCACTGCTCTGCTCTCTGCACACAACTTTGATGAGACTTCACTGCAGATAAACGTCTGGGTTTACTTCTCTACCAGACAACCCACGAAGGGTTAAGCGCTGTGCTCTTTTAAGGGTGACAATCCTTGGTATGGATCAAGAGAAAGGGTTTAATGGGAAAGGAAAGGCGGCTGAAGGCACAAAGTGGGTAAAAATGCCGTTTCTTTACAGCTAGCCACATCACTGCACTGAAATACCCCGCTTTATTCACAAATCAGAACCTAAATTGTCACCACAAAGGCCAAGGTTTCTAGTCTAGTCCTATTTTTTGCTTGCTTTAGGAATACTTCTGGTCGTTCTCTTTGCCTGCTTGAGACTGAAATGCATAAATCCACCGAGTGCTTTAACTTCTCAGTCACTGGCTGTGAATCACTGCAGTGCCTAGCATGCAGAAAAAGCTAAACAAAACTCAAGCCTTTCCTTACTTGAAGCCAAATAAGCCAATAACAGAACTCATCTGATACAGAATGTACGTTGGGTGGCCTTCACCAGCATCACGATGCCATTGACATCTGCAATCTGACACATCAGCCAACCAAACACCCCCCGAGACCCTTCAGCCTTCAAGGACCAGCCTACGTCATGGCCTACCCTGACACTGTAAGACTCTGCCTGAACTCATCCTAAACCAGACCTTGACTACCAGATTAAAGCAGTGCTTCATTAAAAACAACCCCTCGATTCTCAAAGAGTTGCTAGATTTGATACACGAAGCCTTTTTGTGGCTCTTTTGTGTAGGCTGCAGTGAAAAATCAAAGCCTCTTTTCAAGGCTTGCTTTCCTCGTGGGCTGGAACTTGGCTTCGTGCAGCCAGTTGCAAACACTAGACAACTTTGAAGAGATCTTCAAAAAACCACACACCCAGAAGAACCCATTTTTATTAGCCCATTAACATGTCATTAAAGTATCTACTTAGCCAGGAATCAAGATTCCATCCTACCTAAGCAGAAACCCGTCACGAACGACTCAGTCCTCGGAGTGCAAACAATACCAAGTTGACAAAACAGAAGAGTTTCAACTCCAGGATTCCTAAGAATTACTCAAATTGACCAACAATAAGTCTTCATATACACAGCAGCAAGGGCTGATTGAGCCCTCAGTAACGTAAATCATTAAAGAACCAGCATAGGCCTATTGGAAGAACAAGACTCATTAAATTCCCAGTTAACTGAGACCTGTAGAGCAAGTTAGAGAATGAACAGACTGAGATGTAAAACTTGGGAGAAACACTCAGTTATGGAATTAGCTGGAGAACTTTGCAGGGATAAAAAAAGGGAGATCAATAGCAAGCTGAATCAGGGCTGCTGTATAGAAGCAGAGAAAGGCACACACATCAGAGAGGTGGAAAGCAACATATCCAATTATCCCTTACACTAACTCCTCTTTCTCTCCTTCCCCTTCTGCTCACCCATAACAAATGCCTGAGATAAAGGCTACCTCCCAGATTAAATCTTTCATTAAATCCTAGCTATTACATCAGGTTTCTTACGACTTTGCTATGCCTTCCTCTAATCCAAGCCAAGAACCTCCTCATACTCCCTACACAGCCTCCTATTTCCTAGATACACACAAGCCCCAAGCATCTCTGACTGCTTGAGTCTTACAGACATGAAGTCCTGGCACACTGTCTCCCACCATGTTCAAAGCACAACCACTTTCTTTGAGAACTGGAATTGGAGAGGTGAATCTGTTCTTACCGTTGCCACTTTACAGCCATTCCCAAAGAACATCCTATTGATGACAGTCTTACCAGAGAAAACGTTAACAGAACATCAGGTCATTTCTACCCACTGTTTGGGTTTAAAACTCAGTCCTCCATCCCTACCAGAACCACAGCCAAGTGGGATAGTGATTTTGTAGAGAGGGATTTCCTCAATTCAGTCAAGTTTTCCCTTTGTTTGTGTCCACAAACAGGCTCCAAAAAAGCTCTCTGTAAACAAAGGATACTCTCAGGCTCCAGCTATAGTGTCAGCCTCTGTGTACAGCAGCAATAGAAATCTCTGGAAAGAGCTAAAATCTTCCATTAAAACCACACAGAATAATATCCTGTTCTCAGGGCAAACACAAACTCTCCGTTTACGGCTAAACAAAGCAATTTCAATGACAGAATTCCTACTGGATATAAACGCCACAAAGTGGGATTTTACATTCCCTCCACACATCACTGTGCAAGTTGTAGTTACTGGGATAGACACAGCTGTGGATTTCTCGCCTTACACCTCTTGTATCTCCAACCACGTGTATTGAATGATGTGGATTTTCAAGCAGGTAGTGCCTATCAGGATAGGTTTATGTGTGCAGCTTGCACATACTTGTGCTCACGTTTGGAAACAGAGCCCAGCAACATCATCCCCATAGCAAAGCTCAAATCACACCAGGAAACTGTGGCTCGATTTCCTTCAATTACATTAAAAGTCAGGAATAAATCCATGCTGAAGGCTTAATACTTCACTTTTACAGTTACCCATGCACTGAGAAAGCATCTGGAAAAAAATTCCTAAAGCATGAAAAACATGTTCCTCCACCCACATGCACTCATAACTCAGATTCCAAACTCAATTTTACCAAGATTGCCAAAAATAGTTTGTACTTTTAACACTTGGGAGGTTTCAAAGCACCTTTTCCAAATCTCTCCAGATGTTAATACCTAACGGGATCACGTACTCAACCTAACAGTGCTTACAACAGGTCCTGCGCAGAGCCGGGCATCAGACTCAGTCCTGCTCCCTGGAAACAAAAGGTCCCTTCTCATAATGCTGTGCAGATCTTCAGACTTAGAGATTTGCTTCTCTGAGAAATACCAGGTGAACAACAGTGAATTATTCATCAAATATAGAACACTCAAGATATTACTTAGACAGAAATAACGTATGAAATAGTTGACACCCCTGTAACGGAGAATGAGAGCCCCCATGCAGCACAGCCAAGTGCTCGGTCAGCGTTTCCTTTAAGTGTGTTTAATTTAACGTGCCTCTGATCTCCACTTTCAGAAGTTCAGTGCAGAAAGCCTTAAACACCTTATTTTCATTACCAAAAAGCACCTTCGAAGGACTCTCCCGTGCAGCTGATCGTTTGCTTACTCATTCAGTACATAAAAGGCTTTTCCAATAAATCTCCTGCTTACTATAAACCATGGAAATTTAGATTCCCTTTCTTCCCAGATATCCTCTATGGGGCCAGCCATACCACTACTACGACTGTATGATTTATAACCAGGTTGTGAGACTCAAGTTACAAGTACAGTTCTCTATTAACAGCAGCTTTATTTTTTCCCCCCCACAAAACACCCTCCAATTAATGGACTTAGAGCTTTTACAAGACATTCATTTCCTAAGTCCGGGAGGAAAACCTGCACAACTGCTCTCTGCTGCTTTATAAAGGAGGGAAAAGCATGGAACAAGAAACCCAAACCAGAAGCAACACATTTGCAGATGCTTACCCGTAGACCTAGAATTAGTAGAACGCTCAAGCAATCAAAGCAATTAAAACAGACGTGGCCTTGAGCTTCTGTCCACGGAGCAAAATGGTTTTGAAACGATAGGAACAGAACACACAACTTTTGTACTTTTTAACCCAATCTTATTGCTGGTTTTCTTCATATATATATTGTGTGGCCTCATAATATCTGCCTGCTCTGCACAAAGCAGAAAGAAGTCTGGCCTTCCACTGGCAAACACGTAAAAACCTTGGTACTGAGAGCACAGAGCAGAAACCTTGGTACTGAAAACCTTGGCAAAGCGTGATCAGATAGAGCCAAGCAACGTTTCAATAGAAGCACTGAATTACTGTCAACCAGTAAAAGGTCTAAAACTTCCCAGCTAAACCAAAGCAGATTTTGCAGTTTAAAACCTAAACCATATGTTTTGTCTCTCCACAGAGTGGTTGGTATTTACATCCCTACACATCCAGGTAGTGGCAATATTTCAACAAAGCAATTTGAATGTTAAACGCTATTGTAAAGGAGGGAAAACGAATAATGATTTAATACCTTCCCAATCTATTTAAGAACTGAGATTTGTTTTTCCAGACAGAACCAGTATTTGGCTTCTTTGATATCTTACTGCAATTAAATAAGGTATAAAACCAACTTTATAGCAACAAAAGGTTCCAACGGGGGTATTTTAATAAACAGGACAAAATTAATGTCTGGTTTGTATCAAGTGATTGCTTAAAAGCAAGAACATTGTTATTTAAAAAATGAATGGCGTTAAGTTATGTGTAAGTTGTAAACTATGTAAACTATTAGTTCATCCCATGAGGGCTTAAATGTATCAGTAGAAGAGTTTTAGCTAAGCAACTCACATGGAATCTTGCCTTAAAGCTAAATATGAAGGTTTGCCTCTGGTCAAAGTAGGCCTGCCCGACTCAGTGCTCAACTAAAGTGAAGCAAGAAGAGGAAGCTGGCCAGAGAATAGGTGACCTGGGATGCTGCTGATGTTGAAGGTAGCTGGCAGCAAAATGAAATCAGATTAAATGATCTTTAAAAACATTGAAAATACAAAAGAACAAATTTTGCCTGAGTAATTTTACAAGTCACAATTAAAAGCATGAAACACTGGTGACCACCATGGTCACCGTAGTCAAGAATGCACATTTCTTAGTTCATTCTGAAACATCTGAGTGAGGAATCTCCAGTACAGAAATTCCACAGAGAAATTTAACCTATGGAATATTAGGTGTATAAAACAGTGCACTGGCCTTAAGGTGTTTTAGGCTCATTTTGCATTTCTTTAATAACTGAGCAATCTTCAAACAAGGAGTTGCGAGAAATCTACTGCAAAGAGCAACACTTACCAAGCCCCTCTTCTAGCACTACAACCAGCTCCAGTTCCTGCTACCAGAACAGATTCCAACAGGCACTGGATGACTTCTCAAGAGGCACAAAGTCAACACCCCAAATTTTTCTGTAGGTAAATGAAAAGCATTCTTCCTTTCAATGCTTCCTATCAGTGCTTTAAAACCACATACCTCAGGCTAACAAATGACTTAGAAACTTCCCCTCGTTTCTAGAGCATCTAGCTGCTTTCCAGGCTTGTGTTTTAACTGAGGTATGCCGAGTGCTTTTTGGCATGTTTGGATAGAAACATAAAAAGCCTCAAGCCTTGCCATATAAAGCTTTTCAAAGCCTTGGGCCTCTTTGCCAAAGCAACTTTTCATGCTCTTAGAGCTTTTGCCTT
Source organism: Coracopsis vasa (assembly GCA_026283785.1). Classification (NCBI taxonomy): domain Eukaryota; kingdom Metazoa; phylum Chordata; class Aves; order Psittaciformes; family Psittacidae; genus Coracopsis; species Coracopsis vasa. Next base: position 13,574 of record JANHGB010033754.1, read on the forward strand.
CCTTATTCGCCAATGTGGTGTTTGGTTTGTGGTGAGCATGATAACAAGCAGATGAGATGGACTGGTACTTTCTGAATAGGCTGAGAGAGAGCTCGGATTTAAAAGTCAGAGCAGCGAAGGTCAATATGCAGTGAAGAGTTAACTGTGTACAAAAGCCTAGAGCAATGAGTTCATTTTGTTCTAGGCTACTTAGTGAATGGACAGCCAAAAACTGAACCAGCTGGAATTCATTCAGAAGTCATTCTTTCTCTTCCCATAGCTCCCTAGGCTGTCGTTATCAACCTGAGGATAACAAACATATGGATCATCAAGATCAAGTTGGTGCTGGAAAGAAGTGGCCCAGCCTAATAGCCCATAATAAATGAGAGTTTAATCCTAACTTGGATCTTAGTACTGAGCTATAAATGCTTTTAGTGTCTTGTGGGAAAACCTGTAGGGTCTGCCCATGTTAGATGGAATGAAAACATTCAACTGACTTCTCTTCTTGATGATTCCCAGCTCTTGTGCATGTTTAGTGACCAGTTTTAACCTCCATTCTTTAGCTGGGTTTCAGCTAGTGTCAGTACAGAACAGACTGAAATGGGAAGACTTAAAATAGTCAAGTAAAGGTATTGCTACAAAAAAAAAACCCACCAAAGAGCTGTTACAAATACCACCTGGACACCTTGCTGTAGTAAATCTGTACTAAAAGCGAGGTGAGCAGTTTTATAACTGACACTGTATGTCGAGAACGGAGCAGGGTTTCACATTAAGCAGCATCCAGCATCTTTCCAAGTCCATTCAGCCAGGCTGAGCCGGACTTAGTTGTTACTATGGGACACACAGAGGAGGATCATGGAATGGTTTGGGTTGGAAGGGAGCTTAAAGCCCATCCAGTTCCAACCCCTGCCACAGGCAGGGACACCTTCCACTAGAGCAGGTTGCTCCAAGCCCCTGT
>JANHGB010033757.1:0-16708 GCA_026283785.1 Coracopsis vasa
CTTCCATTCCAACACTCCAGTCATAGGAGCCATCCCACCATGTTTCTGTGATGCCTATTATATCATATCCCTGTAGACGTGCACACATCTCTAATTCCTCTTGTTTGTTCCCCATGCCACGGGCGTTTGTATAGACGCATCTGAGCTGAGCTCCAAATGAAGCCAGCTCATCAGCTGGAGCAGCTGAAATATCTCTACATTGTTCCGAGCATTTATTATAGGTGCTGGCAATTGACTGGGTGGTTGGGATGGAATGATGCCCCTCTCCCCCAACACATCTAGTTTAAAGCTTTCTTGACCAGACTGGCAAGCCTCCTACCAAAACCGCTCTTCCCTTTCTTTGTCAGATCAGCTCCACCAGCCTCCAGTAGACCTGGCCTCCCAAATAGAGTCCTAAAATTCTGGTGCAATTCCAGTAAAATGATACGTATCAAAAATCATATGTATCAAAGTTATTCCTAACAGGAAACAGAAGGCAAGTTAAAAATGAAAATATGCTTCTACAGAGTTATGCTCTGTGCCATTCAAGATGTTTGAAGAAGACCTCTTACCTTCTACCTATAATGCTGAGAACCCCACAATCAGAACTTATTGCTTATTCAGTACCCACAACATTCAGGCCATAAGCTCCCTGTCCCAGAGATGAACTAACTCAATTTTTTCAGTATGTTTTTAAAACCCAGTGTTTGCTTAACTGGAAATTTCTCAGCTTTCTTTGGCTCAATATTTACAGAATACTTGGAAAACTTCAAGAGCTTATTAGTCAATTACTACCAAGCAACTTCTTTATTTGAAGAAAGAGACCTTACTGTACTCATGTCGAGTTCCCCTCACTTGGCTGCCATTTGGGCTGAAGTGGATTTCATCAAAGATGTGCTCTATCCGAAATGTTTCACTCATCCAGGGATCGTCAGTAATAATGGTTCCTGTGTATTTCTTTCTGCTGCTTTCGAGGGGATAAATAGGTGTTGTGTCTGCATCGTATACAGTTAGCGTTGCAAGAACAGTTCCCTAGAAGGAAATAATAAATGACATTGCTGAATTACCCAAAGCTTTTTTCATCTGGTATGTGCTTGGGAGATTGAAATATTGGCCAACTAAAACCTTACAACTTTCTCTCAAGCCTACTTTCATTCAAATTCATTTTAAGCTTCAGGTTATCACTATTTCACACCTATTTGGATCTGAGTTAGAAGATCAAAAGAAGATGGCAGTTAAAAAGAACTTATCATCTTGTCATATTACCATGTCAGTCTATATCCAAATACAGTGCTAAACTTTTGAGTTAGGAAACGAGTGCACATGAAAGTTCTTGATTTTTATAATTTTTAAAAATCAACATTATTCTACAATACTACTAAAAAAAAAAAAAAAAAGCAGGTAAGTAATATGCACACTTAATAGGCATGAAATACATTCAGAGAGGTCAAAATCATTATCCAAATGACAAAAGTGACCTGGGTTGTCCATCTTCTGCTTAGTATACTAAATTGCTGTTATCTACTGAGACACTGAAGCCACAAGGTCTTTAAGATTTCTATTAGCCATTCTGCTGTTTCAAATTCACTTAGGTATTAGAAAAATTTGAAAGTTTACAAATATAATGCTTTTTTTTTTTTTCCACTGCAAAATGCCAGTGAAATTCACTGCGTTCCAAACACTTTGCAGGCATTTAATTTCAAAGAAAATAATTTACTTTATAAAACACTTTCAGGAGATCTTCAATTTCTGTCATCCAGAGCTAAACAGAACTCCCACACCTCAAAGTTTTCAGAAGAAAAAAGGAATTACTTTATACCCAGGCAAATGTGGTGTGTTCACACGTGTCTTGTCAACACTTGTTCTAGTCGGGAGGTGGCAGCAAACTCCCAAAATCATTCTTACCCCTTCCAGACACAAATATGAACAAAATGTACTTTGAAGGGAAATTTGACTGCAAAAAACCCAGATGTTGTTATTAAACAGAAGTCCCCTCAAGAAAAACACATCACTGAGGCCCCCAAAGCGCCTTCTCTATATCACTGACTTATAAAGTGTTATTGCTCCTACTGAAGAGACAAAGAACTCACCTGTATACTTTTCTGCTGAAGTGTACATGTACATGGGTGTACATGTTCAGAGGGCACACACAAAGGCACCCAGGGGTTAAGACCTCTTGAAAGGCCTATTGAAAGATCACTAGGACAGGTGATGGTAAGAGAAAAGTGGAAGAGTACCATTAAAGTAAGATTCTGGAGCTCTTCCTTAACAGCTTGGCCCTGGAAACACCACTGCCAGGTACAACGTTTGTCTGCAGAAGGCAACCCCTTCTTTTAACTCTCTGTTAATGGTACAGCATTCTAATAAATGTTCTGAGTAAAGCTGTGATATCTTACATATATGTAAGATCTGCATATATGGGAAGGACACACACATGTACTTCTGAGTGTTATGGGTTTTAGTTACCTGAGGGGAGCAACTCTGTAAGAAATACAGAGCAGATCTCAGTATAGGGAGATACAGTGATCCTGAGCACAATCTCAGCAATGGTCCATCTTGGCCTTAGGAACTGTTCACATGTCCTTACGCTGTTTAATTATCTTCTTTCCTTGGGGTCTGAGTAAGGTACAACTCAGGAGAGAGGAATCCTACAAACCCAGCATTTTACAATCACAGGGCTGTAGAGCATGGTGCGGTGATGTGCTTGTTGCCAAGATCCACCACCCAGAGCATGCCTCCCACTGCTGTGGTCCTACTTTAGGAACTAGATAAAGAAGAAAATTACCTCTTTCCTGTTGAACTCCACGACAGCATCTGCAGTATCAGTGCCATTGGGCAGGAAGGGCGGAGAGTCATCTTCATCTAACACATTCACCAGGAAGGGCACCTCCACCTGCATCTCCCTGAAGCCCTCTCTCACGGTACATTTGGCTATCAGCTCATACCTCTCTCTCTCTTCTCAATCTAGGCGCTGTGTCACACTCACACCGGTGGTGTTCTCATTGTATCGGAAGGGCATACCTTCAGCTGAAAAACAGAGCCTCAGTATAAATAGGTGCTATCACTTCCCATTGTAGGACTCTGATGGTTTTCTTCTTTAATACTCTTTTGCAATCCAGTAAATCCATTTTGGACTGCATGGTAAAAGGCAGACTCGCAAGTAAGCTGTGTGGTTATATTAGGGTAGACACCCCACCTGGAATACTGTGTTCAGCGCTGGGACACCCAGCACAAGAGGAGCACCTCTCTTATGAGGACAGGCTGAGAGAGTTGTACTTGTTCAGCCTGGAGAAGAGAAGGTTCAGGGGAGACCTTAGAGCAGCTTCCAGTGCCTAAAGGCAGCCTACAAGAAATCTGGAAGGAGACTTTTTACAAGGGCATTAAACTAAAAGAGGGGAGATTTAGATTATATATTAGGAAGAAGCTCTTGACAGTGAGTGGTGAGGCATTGGCACAGATCGTCCAGAGAAGTTGTGAATGCTTCTTTCCTAGCAGTGTTTAACACCAGACTGGATAGGCCTTTGAGCAACCTGACCTAGTGGAAGATGTCCCTGCCCATGGGAGGGGAGTTGGAACCAGATGATCTTTGAGGTCTCTTCCAACCCAAACCATCCTATGATCTAGAAGCAGCACATTTTAATATCCAAGATATTCCCAGTCTGTTCTTAGCTGGTGCGAACTTCTAAACCCAACCTTTTCCCTAGGGAAGGGGACAGATCTTCTTCCCATCTCTATATATCTCAAAGGCAAAAATCTTCAGGCTGAGTTCACATTTGCAATAGAATTTCCTTTACAGAATCAATCTAGAGGATCTACTACAGAAGAGATCTTAACAGAGTGCAACTGTTTACATCTATTGCTGGTACATGAGTGGCTCAGTTCTAGTTTTACCTGCCAGCAGTTTGTAGGAAATGCTAAGATTCTGACACAGATGATGAACTGAGGGTAACTGGAGCTGATGAAATGTGCCGGGTGGTTTATTCTCCTTGATGTGAAAGGAGAGATCCATTTCTGTGAAGCAAAGCTGCCTTGCTGTCAGGGAACTGCAAGCTGGTACACTGGCATTCATCAAGGAGAGGAAAACTGTGGTGCGTGTAGCCGAGTCACATTCCTTCTCTTGAAAAGGGTGGGATGAAAGGAAGACATATAGCATCACCTTTGATAATGGCATCCAGTTTCCTACAGCTTCAGAGGAAAAAATAAAAGAACAAACCACCAAAAGAAATATTTTGCAGGTGACAAACCAAGATTTTTTTAGTCATTTTGTACTCTAGTCCATTATTGCACAAGCAACCATATAGCCCTATTATGTAGAAGCAATTCTTCAGTGAGTTATTTGTTGGTGGGAAGACTTTTAATCTTAATAACCCCAGTAAGACAAAAAACTATAGGTGTTAGCACCAGTTTTACATTATCAGAATCTCACAGAATGATATGTTCTGTCTGTAAGACACTGACATAAACCAGGTCACTACTAGTAATCAGCTTATTGATAGGACTGGTTTTTGGAAGGACTACAACAGAGTGGGGTGGCAGGAGGGAAAACAAAGTGCATGAAATGGAAGAGATATTCAGGAGAGATTCATAACTACTGTCATTTAAGTCTGATAGCTCATACCAGTTGAGGATATGGGCCAAATTATTTACATTTAGAGGACAAATTGCTTTATAATTTTGAAATATAAAGAGCTGGTCAAAAGATAACACAGACATCAACTTGTGCCATCTACAAATAAAACCTCAAGCTTTATTTATTTTTACTACCTTGGTTTGACTACAGATGGAATGACAGTATTTCTGTAGCAGATCTAATTCACTTGAAAAGATGCTCTAAGTCACTTTGACCCATATGGACAAAGCAAGGCTCTCAAGTTCTGGATATCTGTTCTTCCTTTGCTCAGTTACAAATAGCTAAGTGATATTCATGAACACTGAGTAGCAAAAATGCAGCAAAAATGGGTGAGATATCAAGCACTCAGCCCTTAAAAAATATAACAGTGAGCGTCTGAAGTTGAACATTTCAACATCAAGGCACCTAAGTCAAAGGTAGTGTTGATATATGGCTCTTACAAACTCAAGACAGCTACTACAGACTCTCTCCCACAGCAGAATTTCTGCAACTGATCACAGTGGTATGCCATTAACTCCTCACCCATTTCCTTCTCCACTATCTAATGATACCTAATTTCCTCATAGATCAAAATCACCAAAACCAATTTACTGCTAAAGTATAAAAGAAGATGGGAAAAAAAAGAGATAATTCATTTCTGCAGTTCAGTGGTAAGCTTCTCTAACAATGCCAAATCTCAAGAAAGGGAGAGAGATATACTTAACCATTTCCTCCAAGGGCTGCTGCTTGGTGCAACATGCAAAGGTACTTTGTGAATCCATCAAGGACGTTTTAGGTGAGAGTTTAACTAATCTAACTACATTGGTCTGGGCACTAAATGCCCAGCATGAGCACAGTGGAATTGGCTTAATTTGCACCAGTAGATGAGCAAACTGCAAATCTCAATGTACGGCTGTGACTTACACAGCTGTGAAATGCAGAAAAAATATTTCAAATAATGCAACTTTCCCACTGTACTGGAGTCCATAGTGTGAGCAGCTGGATCTGTTCCAGGGCAGTGATTGCTTTGGCATATGGTTTCCTGCATTTGCTGTGTGTTTCATTGTGTCTGCTTTCTGATTTTAAAAGGGAAAATATGTTTTTCTCCAAATTTGATGCTCATATGGTAATGGACAGACCTCATGATCTAATTGTACTTTGTTTTAACAAGAAATGTTTTAACAAGAAAAGATAGTCTTCTCATACTTACACAGCATGTTGAAGTCTTCTCTATCCAGGCTTCTACTGAGGTAGAGAAGTCCTGTTTTTTCTCTGATTTGAAACCAATTATTTTCATGTGATCTTGCTCGAGAAATGATGAGATTCTGGCACAGATGAAAGTGGGCCACTTCTCCATGTGAATCCCTCAAGGTGTGGATGCGCAGGAGTGGTGTACCTGCTGGCTCATCAATGTAAACATTTTCTAAGTACTCTTTCCTGGGGAAGTAGAGACCAAAGGCAGCTGCAAAGGAAGGCACACAAGACGAGAGGTGCTCACAGTTAAAAGATTTTTGTGCTGGCATTTTCTTAAAAGATGTATTTCCAAATAACCAAAGGCTTCATTCTCTAAGGATTAGAAAAGTGCTAAAAAAGATGTGGAAGAAGGCAGATTCTCATGTGGTGTATATAAACACAGTTGTACTGCACTCAAGTCATGAGCACAGCCACCAAAAATTTGGCCTATGGTTTATGTTCAAGTTACAAAATCATACGAAAACTAAACTGCTTTGCTGTAAACATGGCCCAGTTCCAAGCAGAACACTTAATCACAGAATCACAGAATGGTTTTGGTTGGAAGGGACCTTAAAGATCGTCTAGTTCCAACCCCCCTGTCATGGCAAGTGGAGGGAACACCCTCCACTAGACCAGGTTGCTCAAAGACCCATCAATGAAGCTCTGCTTGTCAAATCGTACTTAAGTTCATATTTGGAGCTCTCAGATGTAATTCCATTATCTCACAGATTATATTCAAAGAAGGAAAAACCTTTTGTTAAAATCACATACTTTAAAAGCCTAAATGCACTCTCTGTTGAGAGAAAACACAGAAATATAGCAATGCCTTGCACACATTTTGTTGGATTACATAAAACCTCTCTTACATAGGAGTCCTTTTGTGGCTCTTTCCCTTTCTAAACAGCATGATACTTTTGGTTCTGAAAATGGGAAATGTTTAAATAAAATTGATAGAAAAGTTTTACAAGTATTTTAAATATGACAGAGGAGAAGGCAGAGAACTGACTTGCCTGAACTGAGGCGGGAAACATACATTTACTTTTAATACACTGGCTGTGACTGACCCACTGTTCCTCTCCAACTCCCTCCACCCTCTGACATTTACATCTAGTAGGGTTCAACTGTGACTTGATGCCTGTTTCTTCAGATGATCTCATCTTACCGGGTCACTTTCAATCACCTCTCTCCCCCTTTCCAGTACTTCCCTTCCAATTCTGCTGCTTGCAAATATGATCACAGTGGAATGCTTGATAAGCAAGAAAGGTACAAAGTGATGCTTGCTGCACTCACAACCACTGAAATACTGGAACTGTTGCTCTTGTGCTTTGCCTGCACTAATAGTCAGTACTCACTCAGGTAGAAAAGAATACTTGCATAGTGTAGAATTTTGAATCATTTAATCTGATTTGATAAGGAGTAAGGCATATATAAGATTTACACGTCTGCTGAACAAATGAAAATAATAACAATTTTCATATGTTACTAATACAAGAATATCATAAATCAAGCCAGATACAACTGGAAATTATTTTCATACAGCAGTAAAATTAGGGATATAATGCCAAAACTTCTTCAAAATAGCATCAGGCTATAGCACATATTCATTCTTTATTATTATTGGATCCATATACTAGTCTACTGAATGGATAGGACCACAAACAAACTGTAAACAAGAGACATCTAATTTCATTTGGAAATACCACAGAAACCACTGTACTTTGTAATGATTCATGACATCATCAGTATCCCTGAATGCAATTACATCCATGAGATTTACAGAGGCCCATTATTTTTTCTACATATATTTTGCAATAAACTTTGAATAAAGTGCTAAAGTAATACAGTAGGTGAATTTACTCCAAATTAGTTCATCCAAAGGAAAGCCAACAACAATCTTCTGGGGAGTTTTAGAAAAGCATTAAGTCCTGATGACCCCTGTCTCAAAGAAAACTATTACTTACGATTCTGGAGCTACCACCATTTTTTTTTGTGAGTTAAGTTTCCTGAGCATCCATAATAAATTCCAAATAGTTTCCTAGTCCTTCTGTTTTGAACTGAAGGCAAACCTGGCAAATATTCACTGCCAGAAGTTCCAACAAACTGTTTTGTTAACAAGAGGAATAAGGGGATACCCAAAGAGCAAGCCCACTCCCAGTGCAAGCAAATAAATTTCCTTGAACTATTTTACGTAAAAACCTGATTTTAGAATTATGAAAACTTCCTCACAACATATCCAGCACTGAAAGTTCACTGCTCAAGACTAAAAAATTACTTTTAACCCATTGATGCAAAGAAATGAAGCTCATCAAAGATAGTTACAGGACAGAGAAATATTTCCTTATTTCTAAGACTGGTCTGAACAGTTCTAATGCCAGCAATGCTGTGTGTTCAGCATCACAAACACATCAAGCAGTGCAAGAACTGGCACAGTGGCAGAGACATGAAATCACCTCCAGTAAAAGGAGTAAATAGAATGCAAACTATATATAAATAGTATGTATAGGTAAAGTGTGAAACTGGAAAAGAGAAACACAGGATATTTTAAGTTGGAATTATTTATTTACTCATCTTACACAAGTGTGTTAATTTTTATATGCTTTGCTTTACAAATCTGGGCCCACACGGCATGCTATTATGTACACAGTCATGTTTAATGAAGCACATGCATAATTATGACAGGCATTGCCACCTGAATGTCTGAAACTTTGCATGCAGCTACACCTCAGCAGAGGTCAGCATCCTGACTGCTCTGCATCTGAAAGAATAAGGTTAGTATTTATGCTGCAGACTCTGAAATACTTTGGCTTCAGTACACAGGAGCAGTCTTCTCTGTTTTCAGAAAAAAAAGGCGAAAAAATCCTGTAATATTAAAATCTGATTTCTCTGTAGATAACAGAAATGCAAAACACTGATTTACATTTTGAAAAAGGAGAAGGATTCCTTCATAAAATAACTTAGAATTTGCATCACTGATTAACCAGAAATGTTCTTCACAAATAGAAAAGCCACTTTAAGAAATTTGTAAAAGCCACTTTAAGAAATTTAAAGTAGAAGCATGATCTTTTTCTCCCCAATGCAAACCTGAAAGCTGATGAAACTAAACTCTGACTACCAAAAGTGACAGTTTTCAGCACAGTGCATATTTCATTGAGGACAACACCTGAGGATAATTTTAAGTACACCAGTGGATATGAAATACTTTCATGTTGTACTTAGAAAACAAGCATTTGAAGAGACTTTACAACATTGTAGAAACTTAGATGGTAAAAGAAAAAATATAAATTGCATTTAACCATGTAACAAGATTCACCCAGTGCTGCGGATCTTGAAATTGCTGGGATTTTGTAACAAGGTTCACCCAATGCTGCTGATCTTGAAATTGCTGGGATTTTGTAATGTGGTTTGTGTCACTCTCTAACTCTATTTCAAGCACTGAAAGAAATGAGAGGTATGCAACAGACTGCCCAAGTCAAAACCACACTCTGCATGTAAATCTCTGGAGGCTGATTTTGTAGGAGACCTTTGAAGTAGAAACGTAGCACCCACTTCTCTTGAGCTGTGTTCATTCCTTTAAGCCATAGTAAGTTAAAACCAGATTCAATAACCTTGTCATCTGGCAAGTATGCTGCAGGAGGAAGAGGTTCTAATCCTGGCCACAGTTCCTTGTGTCCTGAAAAAAAAAAAAATAAAAAGGACTTGTGCAAGCTTCCTATGGAAGCCAGATGGAGTTTTTTATTGAATCTGCCAGTTAAATAAAGAGGAATTGAGCTGGTTATGCTCAAAATTGATGGCTGAAGTACTTTTGCTTAGGAATTAAAAGGACAGAAGGATTTCATGTTACAACCTTGAAATACACCACAAGAAGGTTGTCCTCTGTAACATTCATGAGTTACATGAGAGAAATAGAGAGTTACTAAAATATTTTGGGATCTCTGAACTTTCTTCAAGAGGACACTTCAGTGCTTTGTTCTACAATCAGCACAGAGAACTCAGCAACCTCTGATGGATGAAAAGTATTATGTGATAATAGAGTATCAGTAACATACAGAAAAGTGATCATGTTTAGGCGGATGTAATGCTACTGACTAATAGCTCCTACAGGAAATAGATACAGCTATGACAGCAGTTTTCCAGGTCAGAGAGAGAAAGCAGATGGAGAAATGAGATTATATATTCTTCGAAGACTTCACTATCTTTTGAAATAAGGCAAATTTTCATGTGTTTCTTTTCAGTCATGGATGATTAGGTAAATAATGCCTTTTTTGATATAAATTATTTTTTTAATAAAATTTGTTATAGAAAACTTCATGGTTTTAGTGCTTTTTACCCTTGCCACCACAGTCTTGAGTAGCATTGGTGGGCTACTCTTGATGAAAACTGTTAAACTGACTATAGTAACATTATACTCTTACCATCAACCAGAATGATGAAAAATGCAGTTCAGCTTTTTAGTCACAAAACGAAGTGACATGGAATTTTTCATTAGTGTAAAGGAAGACATCACTGTAAGACATTCTCCCAGCCAATGTTTGTAGCCATCTTTCAAAGTACATTTGCAGACTTCTGAAAACCTGTTTTGGAGCGAATTATCCCAGTCAGATTTGCTCTGGGAAATGACATGCTTACGGAAGTCCTTAGAAAACCATCTCAGGTCTATATGTATCACTTGCAGAGCCTCAAAGCACATTGAAGAGAGTGAGAAGAGAGGACAAGCAGCATGCAGCAATGTCACTGGTCAGAAGCATCCCATCACCCTGGTCCACAAGACAAAAGATCCATCTGTGATTTTTTCTTCTGAAGAGAAGCCGGTGCAGGTTGTAGCGGTAGGTGAGCTGCTGGTCAGTAAAATGCAGCAGCTAGCTCACTCTTGAACCTGGAATTGAAAACCTAAGAGCTAAACCCACAGAAACTGTGAAAGCACTGCACTGCTCATATTCAAGATTCTCAGCCAAATCATTTTCCTCAAGCTAAATAAATAGATATCTTACGTAGTTCATAGCTAAGACCCAAAGCTTAAATGACCGCTGCTTGATTTAAGGTACACCATGTATTCGAACAAAAGGCTTGCTCTTGATTTAAAGACTTCAACTGACTGAAATCTGACATATCTCTTCAAAGTTCTTTTGGGTTTCATTACTCATGTAATCTGAAGACTCTCCCTAGCCTCCATGCTTGCTACCTTCCACCTTCTTTTCACCAGTTCATGTCAAAAGTTACACTTTCTTCCAGTAAATGAAAAAGTCTTTACAAATCTCTCAATACCTGCTGGATGAACATGCATTTAAAAAACACAACGACTGCTTTGTGAGTTTAAGAGAACATAAGATTAAAAAAAGTCAGAAACTCAAAAATGGAACAAGGGTTGGTTTTCATTCAACAAGTAATATGCACCCATATAACCCACATCTGACAAAATTTACACGGAGCTTTCCAGCATTTTGAACACCACCACAATGATTTATTAAGGACAGAACAGCTCTCACGCAATCAAAAATCCTTAATCAAGAATTGACATGCATCTCCCAGAAAAGGGGTATGCTTTTAATGTAATGATAGCCCTATCATTGTAACATACAGGATTTAATGAAATAATAGATGAACATGGGAGTCTGATGTTAATAATCCCCCATTTGTTGCACCGCATCAGATTTCAACAAGCAATTATCTGTCAAGGTTAGTTTTGTATTCCTGAAATAATTATCTTTACTTTTGACGTGTAGCCATTATGTTCCATTACTAGTATCAATATACCCAAAGTTTGATTCATCAGAAAACAAGAGCAGCAATGCAATTGTATATTTTAAATTAAAGGACTTGCCCACTTAATGCCCTTTTATAGCCCCTGCAGAATTAAGAAATAAACTCGCCTTCATAAACCAAAAAGTCAATAATTTAGAAAAATCACTATCATTTAATGGAAAGGTAGCACGAAACAGCATGGCTGGAAACAACACTCTGTGGATTGAACACCCTGCAATGTATTCAAAACAATATCCACCATCTAACACAGGCTGATCTATCCCATAAGAATAAAAATGTTCTTGCCAGCATTTATTTACATGAATGTTTCTTCAGTCAGAGATGGTTTAACAGAGAGAACAACTTCCACATTACACAGGGAATTACTCCAACTTTTCCTTTGGTTCAGCAGCAGAATTTTAAATGAAGAACTCCTCGCTGCACTAGTTTATCATTACACTGTGACTCATTTACAGGGTCATCACAGAAGGACTATTTCTAATAGACATCACTTTCCAAGTTGCACCTCACTTGACATATCCATTCAAAGAACTAATATTCACCAAGGCAAAACAACCATGGTTTAAACAAAGCACCCTGAAAAGCTATTTGAACATCACTGAAAGGGACTCATCAACAAGGAATGGTTCTGTAGCTCAGCCTGTACCTGCAGTTCATGGCAGAGCACAAGCTGATAGTTTCCTTTTTCAAGCCAGGGAGTTTCAGTGTCAGAAACCGCAGGCTGGAGAAGAGCTTGTGCTACGCAGTTTCCCTCACTCACCACCTCTCTCCAAGGGAGCTCCTCCTGACCACACAGTCATGGCATGAGACAGTGTGTGTCAGGCAGGGACACAGCACCAGTGGTGGTGGGAGCCTACATCTACTGTATTCCTCCCTCCATGCGTCTGCCCAGCCAGGCACCAGGGTCTGCCAGCCTCACCGACTGCCCTAAGGGTATAACCACCACTAAGAGGAGACTGTTTCCTGCACAAATGCCATTATTAAAAATTTCTCCTGGTTTTACACAGAGAAGTCAAGTCAAATTCTGCCACCACCTCACTGAGTTTAGGCTGCAGCATTAGTGCTTAGGTGTAACTCCTAGTACATTTGAGAGTCACTCCAACAATGACAAATAGAAGAACTGGCACACAATTAACTAGCAAGCCATTAACACGGCTCAGTGGCATGATGTTATTTAGTTTTAGGTGTGTTACTTTTAAGCTGATCATTACAGAAATTGTAGCAGATGTGATACGAACCAGAGAGCTGTACTAAAGTGAAAATGAAATTAATTCCTTTTTTATAAAGCTGCTTGTCCAGACCTTAGGTTAGAGCAGACTGGGGAAGGAACGCTGTAGAGCTTGGTTCCAGAATTTTCTGAAAGCATGCTTGAACTTTATGGAACTGGGTAATTGCTAAATTTTACCTGTTGTGTAGCACAGTTGTTAAAGAATTACAGAATGAATTTCAATAGCAGCAGTATCAGTGAAACACATGTTTGACAGAACATGATACTTCCAGAAGGAACTGGTCCTCACAAAGTGATGGTAAGCAGAAACAATACTTAACTAGAATATATTCCAGACCTGTTACACTTGTCTGTTTAAAGTTAATTGCCTCTCTTGAGATTTTGCTCACAAGATTCCCATGCTCATATTGAAAACAACCCAAATTTTAGATTGAAAACACAAAAATTAAGTAAATAAAAGTATTAAACAAAAAAAAAAGCTTAGTCAACAACCTGTATTAACCTGCTGGTAAGGAAAATGAGAAAGAATTCTGTAACACATTGATAAGATAGACCTGGTAAAGCCAAAAGAAGGATAAAAAAAGTGCAAATTATGGTCTTTTCCAACCTCGTTGATTCTATGATTCTGTAAGACAAAAAGTTTGCTTCCTATATCAGGCATTTTGAACTGAAATTTTATAAATGTCAGGATCAAAGAGAGACCCTAAATTTGTCAAAAAAAGAAAATATTTCAGTTGGATTTGTGAGATTTTCATTTTTGACTCAAGAATGAAAAATCTGTACAGCACAGTATCTACCAGAGAATGAATGAGACAATGTTTCTACTAAAACTCTTACCTCCTACTTCACTGATGCCCAGTTCAGACAAGGTCAAACCTGTGCCTACAACTTTATTTTTAGAGCCCATACTTCTAGGTAAGTTTTAGTAAATCTTACTTTGTCTTACTTTCTTATGGTTTGTTTGTTTGCTTTTTTTTACTTCAGTAAGAAGGCCAGATTTTGATGCTTCACTGTTGTAAATACCAGTGTTACTAAACTTAAACCATCCCTTGTAGGAATTAACTACTTTCCATTGCATGGAAAGCTTTTGTAAGAGACTGCAGGTGTTTCTGAAAATTCTTCAGATCCTGTCACCCCTCCTTATTTATGTGATTAGATACTCCTTTACTAAATTATGGCTTAATTGCATGAGAATAACTAGATATAATTTTGCTCTGTAGGAGTGCAGAGCTGAAATGTAAGACAAGGAAATGGACTACTGTATTGCAGCATAAATTAAATTAATAAATATTTAATAGAATTTATTTACCTCTGGATGGAATTTAGGGTGTTTACAAGGCAGCACAAAAGACATAACACTTCATTTTTATACCACTGCAATTCATCTTTGTCCGGATACGATTTACCATGTTCCATATATCTGTATTTCCAGTGATTTCTTTGTATTTTGCTTCAACAACTAATCCTGAGTTTACAAGCATCGGAGAAATGATCTCACAAAGACTGCCCGTGCTAAAAGCTGCAAAGCTTGAGGGTTTGTTTGGGCTTGCTTACAGTAGGTGACAGCCAAAAATCTTCACTTGAAACATGGGAAGTTTCAAAGTGTGTATGTACACAGTTACTTATGTATCAAGACTAAAATAAGATCCTAAAAGAGATTTTAGTTAGTAATTTAAGAAAATACACATGCATATGCACACACAACTGTATTTTCAATTATTTCTTTTCTTTAAATAGTTCAGCTAGAACAACCATCACATTTTTGTTACTAAACAGCACCTTATTCAGTGTGAATCTATCTAAAGTAAAATGAACACTAAGAATAAGATAAATTAATTTTTAAAAACAGTAGCTCGATCTTTGGAGATAGGCAAAGTTTCAGCAGTTTCAACATCAGAAACCAGGAAGCATCTCTACTGAGATTGCTCTAAGTTCCCTATCACTGGAAGCATCTTGTACAATCCTAGGTACCATTTTTATTATTTTTTTAAAGGTAAATTGGAATAATAATGTATAACATGCATTACTATACATTACATTACTATACTATTACATAAATATAATGTATACATACATTACTATAACTATTACATTACTATAATGCATAGTAATTTAAAACATGCATTCTCTCAACATATATTCCCCCATCAGAAACTGGACAGGACTAGGAGCTAACCTAACCTAGCACTGCTGAACACCCAAGTAAGAGATTCAAGCAGTCAAAGGTTCATTTTACAATTTTAAATGGTCCTCTCCTTTCTTGCATTATACAGGTTTTCAGAAAATGGATGAGATTATCATGAACAAAGGCATAAGTGTTATGTTAAAGGCATAATTCCATAAGTGTTGGAATACCATCTCTATTAAACTCCAATCTCTGTCGTAGACAGGCTCTGCAGCCACTGGGTCACCCTTATCTACAACTTTTTTAGTCATTTTCTTTTATTTTCAATTTTACTCTCTTTTATTTTCAACCCATTTCAATGAACTCTTACAACTCAACACATTCAAGGTTCATTCATGTTGCTTGTACTTCTGGCAAGTGGAATTATTCTGCATTATATTACAAGAGATGCCAAGACAAGAAGGTGAACTCAGTCCCCTGTTTTATTTCTAATTTTTAAAGTAAAGAACTGTTTTTCTATTCACTGTCTGTGCACACTCTCTATGTGCCGTCTAGAATGTGTTTAAGTGTTATGTATATGCAGAGACTGTGACAATGAGAAGCCAGAGACCATCAATGTATGTATCGCTGTTCTGTGCTAAAAATGACACACTAGTTGTATGTCACTACATTATTAATTGAGGATTTTATGATTTTGAGATTTATAAGTGCTCTAAACTAGTTATACTTTAATTAGCTTTCACATATATTTACGCCAACAGCACTGAGCTCATATGCAAGGTAAACATTATAGCAGCAATTTGGAGAACAAGGCACTGACAACTAAATATATTTGTTTCACAAAAAAATAAAAATAAATCACAAGACACTTATCTGCATAAGTTTTATGCATACTTGATAAGATCAAAGCATCCTTAACGGTAAAGACAAATAAGTTTAAATTCATTATCTTAGTCAAAGAGATGATCAGCATCATAATGCACTTCCTATATTAAGATACAGATTTATATCCCTATGCTGCTTCCTTAATAAAGTACTAAATTTTCACAATCCCAACTCATGAAAATGAATGAAAAACAATTAACTGTTGATTTATGACAAAGGTTTGTATATGCACAAACTCCTATGTTCCATTACTGCTTTGTCTCAAGTTTCCCCATTTCCTTCCCTCCAGCTGCACTTGATTCTGCATCATCAAAATGAAAACGAGTCTTCCTGTCAATTAAAATAGACTGAGTCAGACATCAGGGATCACTTTCTGACAGCTCAGTGCAATCCCAATGCTAATGACCACAAATACAGCCATCTACTTCCTATGCTGGAGCCATCTTCATAGGGCAAATACACTCAAGTGAAGTATGTACCAATATTTCTCACAGATAGCTTTTTTTCTCCCGTCACCATTCACCTGATTGCAACAATTGACAAAATGGTAACCCCAGACCCAATAGTAAGAGTATCGGTTTGGGATAATTGCACAATGCATTCCTGATCAACAACAGCAGCCCCTTTACGTGGGTCACGGCAAGAGGGGTCTGATTTTCAGAGAAAAGGTGCCCACAGCACATTCTCGCTTTCTAGCAAGTAGGCAACTCTATAGTATCTTGATTGATTTTACTTAGGATTCTCCACTGTTCAACTGGAAAACCTATTTTCTATATTTAGTGCAGATGTATAAAAATTAGCCTGCTAGACCTCATGTAGTGACATAGCAAATAGCTCAGCCTGAACTGTATTTTACCCATATATAATATCTCCGGCTTCCCTCATTTTC
>JANHGB010033757.1:16808-35796 GCA_026283785.1 Coracopsis vasa
CATGTAGTGACATAGCAAATAGCTCAGCCTGAACTGTATTTTACCCATATATAATATCTCCGGCTTCCCTCATTTTCTCCAATTCCTGCAGTTCATTAAAGAGAGAGACAGCAGTATCATCACTGACTTACTGTAGGAGGCAATCAGTGAAAACTTTTGCTGCTGGTGGTTGAAAAGTTGCCAGAGAAATGGTAATGACACATACATCCACCTCTCACAGAAAAGTGTTCTGTTATTAAGAGCTGCTATTCTCTTTCCAAACACTCCAGGGAGCTACGAGCCTGCAATTCAATTTTTCAATCCAGGAAGTGAAATCTTAGTGCAATTGTGAGCTTGCATATTTATTTATTTATTTAAAGTTCTGTCATTAATTCACAGAACATTTTGGCTTAGATTATTATCGTAGATTATCTGTGAAATGAAATGCAGAAGGTCTTGCCATTTTGTTATTTTCATTTTTTTATGTTATCTCTTAATATAAATGCATGCTTCAAATGAAAATGTAAGACCTAAGATACTGTTATGACACATCTGCATTTGAACTTGCAATTCCTGAAGATACCCTGGCAGAGAATACATTTTCTTAAGTGCTTGTACAATACAGACCTGGTTTTAAAATAATTTCATAAAAATCCTTATTACACATGCCACCATTTAAATAAATGGATTGATGAATGAAAAGACAAGAACCCTCTGCATCCCAGCTGTGAATATCACTGGTTAATAAAACAGAAAAACTTCTTCTCTGGAGACTTCTTGTTATTACCGCACAGTAGCTAGTCATTATGCTGCTGTCTTAAAGCATAAATGCTGTCAGCTAAAGGGCAGAAATTGTATTGACAAGGCTTGGAAATTGGCCGACATAACACTAATTGTATGGGGTTTGACACTGATGGCTATTTTAGACAGCTCTTCTCAGCTAGCTTTAAGAGACACACAAACTACATTGTATTCCTGACAAGTTATAGGAATGAACTAGAGAAGTCTTAAAAAAACCCAAAAAAACCCAGAAAAAAATCCCAAAAAAAACCCCAACACCCCCAAAATAAACCAGTAATAAAAGCAGCACTAAAACCTGGAATAGCAGGGGCCTTTACAGGAGTTTACAAAAGCTTTATTTTCCTTGAAGTAACTTCTGGGTTCTAGCCCCGTCCCTTGCTATAGGGCACACCAGACAATCAGACTGCCAAACAATCACAGATACAAAACAATTCTCCTCCGCTTACTAAAGACTGAAATCTTACTAAAGATTTCATTAACATATTTGATAGCTATTTCAATGCCTTTTTTTCTTTAAAAATGTTTTTACTATAAGGTTCCATCTTTGTCCCGTGCTTATATCCTCCACTGCCAATAGAAGGCAGTTCCTCTCTCTCTCACTGTCACTTTTGATGAAGGTTTCACTAATTGAAAAGCAGCAGCATTTCTGTTAGGCAACTTCTGAGCACTTACTATCTTTAACTATTAGCAATTTCTACTACACTGAGGACTGTATGTAGTCCTGGGTTGCATTGGCGTACACAGATAGTCCTTGATGTTAACATTTATTCTGAACTGTTAGACTATCAGAGTAGTCATCCTGATCACGCCTTTTTGATGTATAAACAGAGTCTAGGTGACAGTCCCAGAGTCAAATGAAGCACTGTGGTCATACAGTGACCAGTCCCAGGGCAACTCAACCCAAAAAGAATACTGAAGCACAAACTTTATACATTTATATCTTTCTCAGTTCGAGAAATTGATATTTTCTGCTCTGTTGTAAGCCGAAAATGCCTCCAGTGGCATCTCCAGTCGCAAAGAAGTAATCAGGTCAGTACCAGCATAGAGATACCAGCACAGTTATCCCCATGCATATTTTACCAAGGCATTTTGATTTTCAGCTCCTATGAAAAGGTGTTTGCTTCACCCTTTCATCAAAAGCCCATAGTTTAAATTTAACTGTCAGCAAAAAAACCTCATTTCCTCTGCTTTCCCTCTTTCCTTACCGAGGCAGTAATAGTCACAAGCTAAAAGACTATAATGCACAATGAAAATAGAAGTTCAGATTTCAACTGAATGCCACCAAAATGTAGATTTGAAATTGCAGGCTGTCTCTCTGTTCTGAAACTCTGCCCTGTGCAAGGAAAAAAATAACAACAAAAAATCCCCCCAAACCACCACCACAAACACATTGACATCAACAAACCAAGCAGGGTTTTGTGTCATGGCTAAGACTCAAGTGCATTGACTTTTCCATGAATGTTTTTTGTGAAATAGAGTTTCCCTGGATAAGGAATAAATAGCTGCTTGGATTCATGCTATTTGCTGTAAAAACTTAACAAAGCTTAAACTTAAGGCATACACTTACTTATTCCCATTTTATCATTAATGATAACTGTTAAATTTCATGCCAAAAAGAGACCACAACATACAAATCTTTGTAACTTCCAGATTTCTTTCTATGCTACAGCTACTAATAAAATGTTCACAGTAGGATGTACTCTTCCTTTCACATATCTTCTCTGTTGACAGGTTCAGGACTCAAGACTGAAGCTAAACTTTCCCAGAATTTGTCAGCGTGACAGAAAGGAAAGAAATGGGAAAAATAGCAACCTGCTGGACTAAACTCCTGGGATTCTCATGCTACATGGGATAAAAAAAATACTGCATTAGGAAATTTCAGATCAAAGTTCCAATTTGCAGTTGGCATTAAAAAAAAAAAAAATCAAACAAAAACTGAAAGGGAAGAAGGGGGAAATACAACCTGATCTCTGTAACATAATGAAATGCCTGTAACAAAATGCATTCAAAAGGTGAGCAGAACTCCAGAGATTATTCTTCAGGGCGGGGAAAAGGTGACCTAAAACATTGTTTGGTAACCCAGGCCTCACTGAAAGTAAGAAACTCAGCTTCAGCTTTAACACAGATCCACAATGACTCTAAACACTGACACTTCATGCACGACGCAAAATGCATGCAACAATCAACTAAGCTGGGTACCTTTGAACATTCTTGAATAATACTCTCCTAGTTTTAGGCTGCAGAATAAGATGTTCAGCATATAAATCAATCCTCATGTCTCAGAGATTCACTGATGAGCACTAATGCTATTTCCCAGAGCATTAACCAACCACAGGTGTCAGGTTTTATGCACATTTGGTGCACATTTCTTTTGCTGATGCACTAATATTTTTCTGAGTGAAGGACGGCAAAAGGTACCGGACAATTGCTCACTTTTCTAATGAGGCTTCAGTATGAGAAAAGTGACAGCAGAGTTGCTTAAAAGTATTTTGTGGCTTTCCTGTTGCTCTGCTCTGGAGTGAATATTGTCAAGTTCTGCTAGGAGTTCCCACACACTGGCTGGCAAAGATGAAAGTGGTTGGAAGGAGAGTGTCAGTCCCTTGCATATTTCTCCACTTTTAAAGTAATTACCAATTTAATAAACATTGATTTCAAGGAAAGAGATAAGATTCCAGCTTCAGGCTTTCATTAAACAGTCCAAAAGCACTGCTGTTTCCAGTGACTATTCCATAGTTTTCCTGTTTTATCAGAAAGGGTCTGATCTCCCATACTTTTCCATGCGCTGGAGAAGACTTTGCTCAGCCAGCTAACCCAAGTGACTTGTGTATTTGGAACACAATGTTGAATTAAAAAACCCCTTGGTTTCTGGTACAAAGGGACTGCCAGTGAAGCCTGGCACCTCATGCCACTGCCCATTTCTCTGGAGGTACTCTACGTAGGTCTGTCTCCAAGTGCTTCAGCATAACAGTTCCATTTAATGCTGCAAATACAGTAGTCCATTGAGAGACACGAGGCAATCGTGGGAAGCAATTTAGATGAAGGCTATCTGATCTGCTCCAAATGTGTCCTCTTCACTAACATTTTTAGGCATAGCCTCACACATACAATATTTTTATGCTACATAAAAAATAAAAATGAAATGCCAAGACCGCTAGAGGCATTCAGCTTATAGCCCCACTTCCTGTGATGCAAACGCAATCTACCTCCCTTACCATGTGGCCTTTCACATGTGCTTATACACATGGATATAAAATTGAGTGCTTCAGAAAGACATAAAATGACTAACAAGCATCAGATGCTTAGTTACATGGATTATAGTTAGCATTGAACTAAGGATGGAAATTCAGGTAGCAATATATAAGGGTAAGATCCATTGGAGCACACCTACTGTTTGCCAACACTTCTGACTGATTTTCAAGCTCACCATCTCACCAGCTACACTAGGAGAATCTTGAAAACTACAGACTAAAGACTATGTCTCATTAAAGGATGCACAGTGGGCTCAAGCGTTTCCTTAAACACTCCAAATTTTAAGGATCAGGTATTTTGGCAGTCTAGGCTCTTAGACTGGAAATAGTTTGAGAAAAGCTGGGTGGAAAGTCTAGGTTAACTGCTTGGGAGGTATCACAGTCAGCACTGCTGTGCCAAGCCTGTTCAAACTTCACAAAGGAGAGCCTGGACGTGCAGCACGTCAGCTCTCTTTCTCAGAGACCCCGGGGTTAAATGAACATGTAAGTTCATGCTACCATGTAAATAATGCCAAGCCGGTACTAGACTATAGACTCTTGATAACTGACACTGCAGGCATATATCTGGTTTTAATACGCAAATATCTGTTTTTAATACAATTACTGGCCTCATCCAAACTTACTGAGATCAAGAACCCTACACACTTCAGCAGGTCTGAGACTACAGGCAACACTTTGCAAGTACTTGCAGACAGGATAAATGACAGATTTCAGAGTATCCACAATGACATAAATGTGTGAAAGTATGGGTTACACCTAAGGAGAGAAAGATGTATGCTTGGAGAACTGCTACATAAAAATGTTTAGTCAAAAAAAAAAAAAAAAAAAAAGAGAAAATATTATGGTTTAAGAACTTAGATAAGGAAAACACATTTAAAACTCCCAGCCCCTACTCCCTGGGAAATGATATATGTTGTTTTAAAATTCTTTGTCCAGAATTTAGGTTCAAAATGGTATTTGGACTATTACCACTATTCTAAGTCTTTAATGTGTTTCTCTGTAGCTTTAATTCAGTGATATTTTGTTTTTAAGGTTGGACAATATTCCATTTTGAACCAAAATTAATGTAGCACATCAACTATAATTCTTCAATGATCCCCAACCGTTTGAATGAATGCTACTTTACAAAAAAGCCCAGTGGAGTCAATCAGTCTACATATCATTAAATCCACTATTTTTCATTGGATGCCTTAAGTACTTTGTGGACCTGCTTGACTCAAAGCTCTTTGGCTGACCCAATTTCACTAAAATACCTTACAAAGATCGCATTGCTCTGGCTCTCAAAATGGGAATGTCTAGCTGCATATATTTTACTTTGTATTGTACTTCAGACATTTGATTGGTGAATCTCAGCATGTTGCTGCAGCAATGATCAACAACGTAATTTTTAAATCAGATTTATTCATTACACGTTTAATTCACTTTTCTCTGAATAAAGGTAGAGTAAATCAACTTACACAGCTGTACGAGCAAAATGTAACTCTCTTCTGGAGCAAAAGACAAGAGAGTAGAGTTATACAGCAGACCTTCACGGTCACAAGGCTGAGGTCCAGAACAGAATGGTCATATAGCTTCGAGGCTTGCTCACCTGCAGAGTATATTTCTGTTTCCTCAGCATTACCCTAGTCATTGTAGGTTGGTTCATTTCTAAAACATCTTGCCTTTTTCTCAAGCCTATCCAGTCATCAATATCTTTTCCACTTTTAAAGGAAAATTGACAAGGCACAAACAGATGGCACTTGTTCAGAAACTGTTGTCTTGTGGTACAGATTTTTTAAAACAGCACATCACAGAATCACAGAATACTTAAGGTTGGCAGGGACCTCTGGAGATCATACGGCCCAACACCCCTACTCAAGCATGGCCACCCAGAGCCATTTGCCCTGTTACTTACGATAACCTCTTTTAAACTGAGCCCAAAAGAATGCTAGCCAAAAGACACTGGATCACACAGAGACATTTACAGTCCCAATATTATTTCCTAGATTTTACCTTTGAGTCAAGATAATTAAAAAAGTTATATGCAAGTGAAAGATGACCTTCCTAGAAATGTTTCATTTTACAAAATGAGAACCATCTGCCAAAGATGTAGCATCATGCTAAACGATTAAATGCAGCAACTTTTTAATGCAAATATGGATTTGGTATTTATAAAAGCAAACATATATAAATAAAATCCATGCTAAATACATATGCTAATACAAACAGCACTGCATAGATCGTAATTATAATCAGAAAAAAAAATAAATTGCTTCTTTAAACTAACCATGTTTCTTGTGGAGCAATTTGGATTAAATCTGTCTCTCCTTAAGTATGCAGAATACCCTATTTTCTAAAACAATTCATTTACCCTGTAAAGCTCATAAGTGAAGCTGCTGGCTAACATTCAGCCTATCAATCATTATAGAGTCCAATGTTTAATATACGGAAGCAAAGAAAGGATAAGATTAATATTGCTCATTTTTCTATTGTGACTGAAACAAGTTACATCTTACCCACAGACTGGACTATGTACTAGTACATGTTCATTCATAAGCATGAACACACGTCTAGAAAAAAACACACAACAAAAATAGTAATAATACACATACACACAGACTTCAAACCCTGATCTTACAGCTACAGTCAAGACCCATTTAGCATAACTGCTCATGTGCCTTTTTCTAGATAAAGTATTCAGTGTGTGCAAATTTTGTATCTGAATACATGACTACATCCAATGGAGCATATAAAATTGTAATTACTTTTCCCAATGTTAACTTTATAGAAGCTTTACTGGTTCTTATAGTTTCACACCCCTTTTAACCTCCTGCACAGTTTTATTTCCCAAGTTTTCCTTGAATTGTCACAAGATTGGCACCCACAGCACTCCAGAGCTCAGGCAAACAGAAAGCCTTCTGTTTCTATCTGAACTAAGCTTCTAGTTATCGATAGAAAAGTAAGTGAAACTGCATTCTTTTATAAAATAATGCACCACAACAAAGCTTTCAGTCCTTGAAACACGGTTCATGTGCCTAAGTATAAGCACGAGTGGTTCCCCTGAAGCAAAGGAAGTTACTCATATGCTCTGTATTGAGCTTGTGCCTCGAGGCTCTGAGACCTTAGTGCCACAGACCTTTGCCGTTATTGCCAACGCCAGCAAAAGCAGTTCTCACCCACATTTCATCTTTTCCCCCTCCCACCCTGCCGCCTCAGCTGTGCTGACACATTGCAGAACGGTGTGTGACTAAAGGAGTGAGCTGGATTTAAATCAGTTCTGCCCAAATGAAAGGCTGCATGGGCAACCCAGATCAGTGGTGTCTAGCCCTGTACAAAGGCACCCCAGTGCTAGTGAGAAGAGTAATTACCCATCCTTTTTCTCCCTTTCTCTCTGACAAAGGTTGCTAGCCAAAGCTCGGAAAACTTAACGGGTCGTTAAAAGCTGATGTTTACAATCCAGTCTATTACAATAAGCCAACATACCCTGAATTGAAGATGATCGTGACTCAAGGGGATTTTCCAGAAGTTTTTCACTTGCCCTCAAAGTGCCAGATGTTCCCTGGGAGAGGAAGGGCCAGCAGCCGGGGGAGGCAGGGGGAGCGCTACAAGGCACTGCCAACTAACTGCGAGTCGGAACTTTAACGGTTTCGGTGTATCAAGCTCTCTGCTTGCAGCGTACTGAGGCTGCAACCAAGAGACTCCAGCTCCTTGGCACAACTGACAAGACTGATGAGATAGCAGCACCAAGCTATTTGTTTGGGAGATACATGTGACTTGTCCATCTGCATGAAAAGCATATGTTAAGGTCGTTTAACGGGGACTACATGCAATGTCTGATAAGAGAACAGATTGCTGTACTGCCTCTTCCACTACAATCCAGACAGATTGTTGAGCACAAACCGGGTCAATTGCATGTATTTATATTTTTATTTTCTGCAAGTCCTCTGAAAAGTGACAAAAGAAACACAGCAAAATCCCCAATGAAACAGTTGATGGCTTTTGTATTTTGACATTACTTTACTCTGCCTTTAGGATGATGAACTTTCTTGCACATTTGATTGATCTAACTAGCTTAACTGACTAATTACTTTGCCTCCTAGCAGTTCCTTCCTGCTTATATCCAAGGAAACAGTCAATTAGGACTATAATTAATTCTTCCTCTCATGATGGGGCAAATTTGGAAGGTTGTGACCACATGAATGCAGGCAGTGCAGCTGGTTAATCTGCAACCATAAGCCTCATACTCCTAATGAACGAACTACAGCTTTTGTACTTCAAACAACAGACAAAACACCCAAATCCTCTCTACAGGCTGTTTGGATACCTACAAAATTGCACATGGAGGAAATGCAGCATTTAATCAGGCAGTTGCACTGAAAAACTATGAATGTGCTTTTACATCAAATATGTTTTAATGGGTAACCCAACTCTCCATCATGACTTTTTTAACATCTAAACGAGTGTTCTTCTAAAACAAACTCCACTACGACAGTAGACCTTGAAAAGCAGACATTCATCCAGGGAAACTACAAAAGTTAGGCTACACAGCTACCACACACCTTTCTCACCCTAAAGTAGAAGTGTTCACCAAACATCTAAGGAGGAATTCAGAGAATATTTTAGTACATTGACTGCAGTCTTACAATTTTCAATTATTTATCTGCATTACAGCCCAATTTAACACTGACTCCACAAAATAGAGACCTCCTCCGAGGTATTGGGAGTTTGGAGATCGTTAAGTTATTTTAGTGAAGTAGCTTTTGAAAACATGTTCTAAGCATCTAAAAATTATTCTGGCTGGTCAGATTATATGAAATTTATCATATTTCAAATGTTTTAATGTATTTTTACATTATATGAGCATAGTTTGCTACATAAATGTGGTAAAGGCAAGAAACAGAGGCAGATTAGCAAACTAGTGGGAATAAGCCTCTGAGTTTATAAGTGATCTAAAAAAAGGTGCCTTAATTAAAAATTTTTGCAATGAGTACAGAGTTGATATTGAGTTCCATGTACACAAATTTGCTCTTAGTTACAGATCTGGATCAGACTTCAGACTGAGAGGTTTGGTTGACTGCCCAGATCAGCTGCAGAGCAATTTCATAAAATTACCACAATTCAAGAGAGAGACATGAAAAATCTTAACCCCTGTTTTGCTTCAGCCTTAAAAAAGGCTGAATTTACATATAGTTTCACTTCAGTCTGTACTTCACTCCTCTGAATATTCCAAATGGAAATATTCATTATTAACTTAATCCAAGTCAGCATTACTTTCAGATATTCATCTCTTGCCCCCTCCTTTGGGTTGTTGGTTTGGTTTGGGGTTTTTTTGGGGGTGGTGGCAGCTTTGGGTTTTTTTCCAGTGAAAGTTAAAAACTACTAACAAACGTGCTAAGTATAGCACAAGCATAGTGGTTCCCTATTGCTCATCATTATTTACATGGAAACACCAAATGGCTACTTAAAATAAAGATACTAGTGGACTAGCAATTTGATCACAGATTCCAGTTGATTTCCAATGTTTAATGCATTAACCACAATAAAGTTTTATTATTACATTTTCTCTATTTATTCTCCCATGAATGGAATAAAACTGTGTCACAAAGGAGCAGCTAAGTAAGGCAATAATGACCTTTGACTACCCTGCATGTGTATAAACGTGCACCCACAAAAGCACTGGATATACATTTAATTAAAATCCAAAATATTTATTTTCAAATAATATTTTAAATAGCCGTCTGAAAAAAAAAAAAAGGTTAACATTATGCTTTTTTTTTTTTTCAAATAACCAAACAGATGTCCCAATGAAAATTGCCATTATTCTTTCCAGAAGGATAAGCCATAATTTTTCCAGTAACATTAACAGAACTCATTCCAATTCTGTTTTCCTGGACAAAGTACTAGGAAAAAATGGGAAACTGCTTTCCTGAATACTTCTTATGAGGAAAATACCATTAAATCAATCTTCATTGATACTACACCACCAGATTGAACAGGCAAGCACCATATTCTGTATGCTATTCTACTCAGTGAATTTGTTCTTAACTTTTCTTAAAACTCTTAAGTGATTGCAAAGATTACAGTTTTAGCAGGGTATTATACAAAAGATACTATTGTATAGTTAGGTGGCCACAAATACAAATCATCAATTAGTATGCTTAAATAGAAATGCACGTGTCTTGTCTAATCAGTATATACTTCAGCGTAACTGTTTCCCAATTTTTCTGTCTGTATTTTTGTACACATTCTTAAAAACACGTGTAAAATACTTCCAAACACTTTCCCTTTTTTAGGTTTCAATCTCTAAACTAAATCTGTAATGACTACAAATTTGACATTTTTCCATGTAAGGGCAACTACTATAGCTCTTCACAGAATTGGGAGAAAAAAAATCCACCAAAACAACAAAATGAATCAACAGTGAAACTGAAGTATTAAAATAAAAGTTGCTATTGCTTAGATATTACTAATGTGAAAAAAAAGAAAGAGGGTCAAAGTTAAATGAATAGCTCATAAGAATTTTTGTCAAGAAGACATGCGAGGTGCGCTGGAGACACTCCAGTATCAACCTAATCACCTCAGAAAACGGAGGCATCCTACTAATACATAGCTGACACGGATGTAGGCTGGGAACCTAGCAATTGAGTCCTGATTTTATCGGCACTTAGAAATACAGGAAATCTACCTCCTGTCAGGAAACCATGCAAACGAGAAGCCTGCTGCACTGATCATTGTTCCAAGTCACTGATCTAACAGAGAAAGGTTCAATAGCTTGAGAGGCAAAGCCTGGACTGGAAGCTCTAATGAGTGGTTGAAAAAACACCCGCTTAGTGCGGCCTACTGGATCATCCTGCACTGTTGGCACTATTGGCTAGATCATATCAGTTTCCTTTGGTTGTGTACATTGCCAGGTAGTTAGAAAAAGAAGGCAAATCTGAGCTTAAGTGTCACTCCTGCCCTGAGAATCCACTTAAGTATTCAGTATGTTACCTCTGTTCTCAAAGAAGTAACATTCATGGAAAGACAGCTTTAAGGTACTGAAAAAATAAGGTTTCTGCCACTTTGAGGACCAAAACATCCACAAAGGTTCTCACTGTTGAAGATCCTTCATTCCACGTGTCCTTCTGCCCAAACCTGAACAGCATAAAATGACCCAACACTTTTCATGCTGACTGGATGAGTATGCCTATGGTTTAATAACGTAAGAACAGTAAGAAAAAAAGTAGTCATGTTTGTTTATGCATTCATATTTGTTTGGTAGTGTAAACAAAGTTCTTAAATCCCCAGCATATTTCTTTCATCCCTTTTCACATACCTTATGTTTTTTCCACAACATCTGACTCAGGACAAGAAAAAGCATTTTCACACTAAGTTGATAAATATTTACTTGCCCCATCAGAAAAGTACACGACAGTTTGAATGCAAAGTTCTGAAACAGCTATAAGCTATTCCAAGATGCAATATGTTTATTCCTTACAGAAGGTTTTCATAGAATAATGGAACACAAATTGCATAGTGTGGTTTCTGTGTGGATCAGTGCTCCCAAACCCTTAAAACATAAAAGTGAAATAGTATCTCCTCATTACAGAATCCCTCCTGATTACTGTAGTGCTAAGTGGTTTTACCATGTTTTAATGTATTCCCACTTCCTTCTTGAGTTCTCAAGAATTTTATCCCTGTTTTCACCCAGAGAACTACGATACAGAAGGGTTAAGGACCACATTTAAACGGGTTTTGCTGACAAAACTATGTCCATCAGGTAAAGTCTCTAACACAGATGTGTTCTCAGTACAGACCTAATCCATCTACAACCTGTACCTTTAAGGATATAATTTCCTTTGCAAAGAGGAGCTGGAAGTAGTAAGGGGGGTTATGATCCAAATACAAAGTTCTTTAAAGAGCACTTTGCACTAACAGACCTAATACACTGCATACCAGCGGACCCAGGGGACTTAACCAAAACCACACACCCTGCTTTGTCACAGGCACCTCATCTAACTGAGGTCTAATAAATAATAGATTAAAGCCCTGGCCGCGATATCATCTCCTCTTCTTTAGCTGTGATTCTTGTAAAATTGCGCAAAATGTACAAAAAGGAATTAAAAAAAAAAAAAAAACCAAAAAAAAAACCCCCACCAAAACCCTACAAAAATACAAACCCAAAACAAGAAGTCTCTTTATGAAAGCAGATACAAAGATTTAAAAATAAAAGCCAAAAATCAAAGCATTAGAGCAGGCCCTTGCTCAGATGCTATCTGCTAATGGCCAAGGCACGCTTCACAGTGAGCGCCGCAGGCATCTCCTGAGCAGCTGGAGGAGATGTGAGCACCCTGCTCCCACGCAGCGCCTGGAAGTAACCTGGGGTCTGCAGGGTGCTGCGGAGCCCCAGAGACCCTCTGGGCTTAAGTGAGCCAAGACCAGGATTTGAAGCAGGGCATACTCAAGGGACAAGGACTGCAGGGCACGCTGCACAGTTCTGTCGTGTAGGGAACATCATCCAATGTTGACTTAAATTTAAAGTGGATTAAGGCAATGCAACAGTGGTGTTACTGAAATAGTTTTGATTTTGGCTCTTAGGTGTCCTTGAGTTCCAAGATTTTAACTACTTTTTTTGATGCTTATCCACTAAAATAAGAAGGGTCTGATGGGAAATGATCATCACAAACATCAGCAGCTGCTATGCATAGATGCTTCTGATATGGAGACAGCTGGGTACACATTTCTGCGGTCATTTCCTTGATGAATAGAGTGCACTGTTGCACATAAAAATGGCATTGTCAGCCTCTCTGAAAACGCTATAGGTTCAATCCTGATTTGAATCACTTAAGACTTGTCTTTAAGAGACAGAAAGACTCCAAATCTTTCAGCCCTTGTCTCACTGGTATCCCACTCCCAGGAAGACAATGGCTTTCACCAGCAGCTCTCAAACCTGTAAGACATGCATCTGATTCTGCAAAAGGTCAGAAAAGACACTTAAGTGCACAGAGAACAGAGGTTTTAAAAAGCATTCACATTCAGCCACCTAGGCCCATGCTCCAGCAGGAGCCAGAGAAACATGTTGCAAGCCCTCTGGGAAAATTGAACTGCTAAGCGCTCTGGGAAGGCAATCCAGCACAGTTGGCAAAAAAACGTATGAGAGAAAGAGGAAATCTCCTCAAAGGCTAACAGGGAAAGGGGCAAAATATGGGCATGTTGAAGCCTGCTCCTAAATGTCATTATTGAAGAGGAAGTTAATGACTCTTCCCCTCATCCACAGGGTATGTTCTCCCCCCATAAGCTATCATTTAAAAAATCAGCTAGTGCTAAGTACGTTATTAGCTGTTGATATTTAATAATACAAGAACAGAAGCTACAGCCTTGGCCTTGCCAGGCCTCTTGATTAAGGGCAGGATTGTAACTAACAGGGCCCTTGGAACTTCAACAGTTTCAGGAGTTTAGTGCAAATTTCTGACAGGATTTGCACATCATTGCTTTAGTGAATCACTCACTGAGCAACCATTCCGAACAAAAAAAAGAAATAAAAAAATAAAAAAATCTTGTGGTTTCAGAAATAAATTATTAAATTTTCTCACAAGGTGTTGCTCTTGACCTTTAGATGTGGTAAACAGCAAGACAAATCTTGGACAGTTGAATTTCTCCATTGCGTCAGCAAAGTGAATATTCAGTAATTGACATCCTGGTGCCCCAATCAAACACCACCCAAGAATGCTGATACCCAAGTACCCCATGACACGATGAAGGAAACTGACAATAACACAGAGTTTGATGAAGAAAAACTTAGAGGCACTTCTATATTAAAGCAGTCTAGGTCAGTAAAAAGAAAAATCTCAGAGCAAGGACACAGCAATTTGTTTCTGTAGAAGCCATATTTACACCCTGTACTACACTCTGGATACTTAAATCATTTATGGATGTCTTGTCCCTCAGAAAATAAATCTAAACAAAGTTAAAAACAACAACAAAAAAACCTCCACAACCAAACAAAAGACCCCAAAAATCCCGCAGCACAACCCTACAAAACCATTTCTACAAAAGCAATAATCCAAGCTGCAAAAAATTGAAAGATACCACGTGCATTAACCAATTACAAGCTTTTAAAGGCTGTAAAAATACAAGAGCAGATATGCAAGGAAATGTAAGAGCAGATGCAAAACCAAGACCCATACCTAGGAAAAGAGTTTTCCAAGCTTCCTTCTAATGAGATGAATTACACTGTGGAACAGTCCCCATTACTTGGGCAGACTGAACCTAGTTGGACAGAACCCTGGAAATGCATACTGCAGGGAAACTTTGAAACCATATGCTTTCAAAGGTCCTTTCCATCTTTCACATTTATTATTCCTTTATTATTATACAACTAGCAGGTCTAAACTGTTATACAATTACATAGTTTCCACATTTTCACTAAAACAAGGATAGCTGTCATTGCAAATCTGCTTCTAAACAGGCAAGCCACAGTAGCTCAAAGAAACCAGATAAAACAGTCAGATGTCAGAGCTCTGCTGCTTTAGTCTGAATGCTTAGTTTAGCAACATGAAGATGTTTACGCTGGCTGCAAAAGGACCTCAAATGGCTTGTCTACAGAAATTAGAGGAATATTATACATGACATCATCCAACTACATTAAGTCAGTTCAATTACTGCTAATCAACTTAGAATATATCTGTGTAGTTATTTTTAGAGGTTTTACCGAGGTTTATTAGGAGAACATATTCTAGCACTCCCTTTATTAAGATGCCATGATGTTCAGCTATTTCGAAAACAGACAATTTGATCTTTAGGTCTTTTGTGTAACATTCAGATTTCTCAACAGTTTTAGCCTTTCTTACACTCCTCTGGGTTAGTTTCTTCTGAGGACAAATGTCTACTGATTAACAACGAAAACATGGTGGTAGCAGAGAACTTAATTAAGGGATAGACTACAGACTGCTAGATCTGACTATACGGGAGTTTGCTTCTCCTTTTGCATTTGAAGCTCAAGGAAGACACTCAAAACCCTGACAGCATCCAAACCAGTTACCTTTCTTGTTTTCAGAGTTCAAAATAACACATATGGTGCTAAGAACGTTAAGTTCCCAACAAATACACTGGGATAGATAGTTTTACGTTTTGGATGCTGTATGCTACTGTGATGCAGGATCTGCTGGGTTTTTTTCTGAAAAGAATCTTTTAAGTTTTCATTTGTAATATACACAGGCAGAGCAGTGCCCTGGTCTGTGGCAAGGCAGGAAGCCCAGTCCTTGGGCACTGCAATGGCTGAGAACATGCCGGTCTTTCCCTGCAGCCAGCATACCTGCGCTGGTGTGGGTAACTCAGCTGCACAGGGGCTCCAGGCACCCCTGCCAGTGCTGCTGTGAGCACGGCTACACACAGAGTACTGCCACCATGGGCTCACTGCTACTATTTGCTACTGTGCAAAAGATATTCAGCAGCACATCGGTATGGCGGACTCTTCTACCGTACAACCACTACATGGGAAAACTGCTCTTCTAATTCTTCTGGAAGCAGGGAAAGAAAAACCTTTTCCAGCCTTTTTAGTTTTCTCTCTCATTCTCTTTAGAGCCAGTGTATTTTAATAAGATATCTTCTGCTTACCTATTACACATGGATATCATCTTGCCTTTTATGCTGTAACAACTCAGGAGTGAATCCATAAAAATAATATTAAGCTGACATTAGTGGAGTGAGGATAAGTTAAAGAGAAAGCAAGTGAAAAGAAAAAAAGTCACCTTTCCACTCCCTACTTCCACACTCTCTTTAGACTAGCTTTTATTACTTGACCAACATTTTTTAAGGGTCTGTTTTGCTTTCTGTACACATGTAACTCCCATTACTGTCAGTGGAAATTATGTATGCACATCAGTAGCAAACCAGACTGCAGGATATTTAGCTCTCTAAGGTATCCATGTCCCTGTTACAGTCATGTTTCAGGAGAAAAGCCAACAAATGTATTTGGAATTCTGCCTTTAAACAAACATTGCATTACAACAGGCACAAATACTGCCTGATTCTTCCAAATGGAAGAAATACTCAAGAGAGAATCCTACTTAAACCAACAAAAGAGTGAATTAACAGCATTTGTCTTTTTCCACCATTCCCAGTGTTGCAGTGTTTCATGTGATGAAATTGATAAGAATTATCTCTATAAGAGAAATACATAAAGTTTTTCCACTAAGCTGTATACTGAAATGGTTAAAAAAATTACAACAATGCTTGAAAATAGCAAACAAGAAAACTGCAATACTTAGTTACTAGAACTAAGAGTACTTTTCCATTCACAGACCACAAAGAGCTTTTACAACATTGGATCTCTATCGCCATAAATTGGAGAAGGAAATAAAGGGTGAAATGGAAGAGATTTGGCAAAGAACTGAAATGACAAGGAAATCATTTTTCTTAACAGCTCATCTGATAGTTTGTCCTCTGCAGCCTGTCAAGCACTTCTTGACAAGCCAGTGTGATGCCCTCTCAGCGGCCAGAATCCCATGAGATCACGTAGGTTATTCTTTTCCATATAAATAATCCTGATATGCAAAAACTCTCACAATAACTTGTTAATTCAAGTTCTTATTATTTTTCAAAGTATGAACACACATCCCTTCAGATACCTACACTAGGTTTCATAGAATCATAGAATAGTTAGGGTTGGAAAGGACCATTAAGATAATCTAGTTCCAACCCCCCTGCCATGGGCAGGGACACCTCACACTATCACACTAAACTATGTCACCCAAGACTCTGTCCAACCTGGCCTTGAAAAACACGTTCATTCCAACACATATGTATTCACATGGCTCTTAAGCATTCCTCTACTTCTAAGGCTAAGAGTGAAAAACGCACATTAGCAACATCACATTCATCATTGTATGCCTTAAAATCAGAGGAAAGCACTTGATTTCCAGTAAGAGCATGTATTTTCATTCCACCACTAATCAGCTGACACTGCAGTGTTTTCCCCAAACCATGCTTTATGTTTTTATTAAGAAATTAAATTTAATTACAAGCACAGGGATATGAACTACAGCGTCTTTGAGCACAGACACTTATCCTGCCAGGTTACACACCACAGGACTGTAATAGCAATCATGGTTTCTCAAACTGTCTATTTCCTCAGTGAACTCTCTCAGTGCCAAATGAAATTCTGCAGGGTCTCAAAACCAACACAAAAGGTGAAATTGAACTTAATGAGAGTTTTGCAGCCGAAATCCGCAAAGCTTGATCCTATTCAAAGTTATTTCACTTCTACCACAGGAGGAAAATTTGTAATAGACCTTAAGCTCCCTCTGAACACCTCTGCTTGAAAAAAAAGAGACACATATTAGCAGTGTATAAGCAGTCACAAATGCTAGTCTAGACATTACAGCTACAGCCTCCTTCTTTAATCTTTTCTGACTCATATATATCTGCTCATACCAGGTTCTGTTTGTCCACATGGTTTTTGGTAATTTGAATAACTCAAAGACCTTGGCCTGAAAATTGCTCTATAAATATCCAGTACATCAGTTTTACTTATAAAAGTGATTAACTGAAGAATCTGAGCCATTACTACCTTGAATAGAAAATAAAATGTCACTTGGCAAGCCATAAATCATGAGAGCTACCAATAAAAAACGCCTGAACCGTACTACAAGTCAGACGCATGCAAGCGTACTATCTGGAAAAAAACAAGTACATCCTTGCAACAAAAATATACCAAACAGTTTTTTATTAAGCAGCTATAAACTTTTCAGACAGCAGCCAACTTTGTACAGAATTTCCTTCTCTGATTAACATTGGATAGTAAGCCTGGGGATGCAAACATTCAGAACATTCAGGGATTTTTTATTTTTGTTAAAGGGGGTGAGTTGTAAGGATTGATCCAAGCACTCTGAAGGCAGCAGCGCTTGTCATAAAGTTTGGGCAAAACTTAAACTCTTTTTGGTGGATGGCTACCTTATTTCCTTCTACTTCATTTATTTACTTCCCTCCCCCCCCCATCACTTAACATACTGGCATTAACAAATGGCTGTATTCTCAAGTAACATATTGACTTTACAAGGAATAAGTGAAACAAATTAATTCATTTACTAAAATTTACTTGCAATGGAAATACATCTATCATAACAAGATGAATTTTATCAAGCCCACTGTCAATTAGTTTGTAAAGAAATACTACAAAATAAAAGCTGCTTCACTGGAATATTGTATTGTTTTCCATAAGGTGTTTGTTAAACAGTGTAGCTATATTGTGATAATGGTTTTCACTGAAAATCTGTTTATTTCATTAATATTTTTTCTCTATTTTCAATAAATCTCTTTTGTATGCGGTAGCATAGGAAGAAAGACCATTTTAATAAGGCAACTCCTACTCTGCTTTACAATTACTGTGGAATATTTGCCTTATTTATCTTTGGCAGAGCTTATATAGAGAGATGTATAGCATATCCCTGCCCATGGCAGGGGGGTTGGAACTTGACGATCTTTAGGTCCTTTCCAACCCTAGCTATTCTATGATTCTATGTTAAAATGTATGTTCACATTTTAACGCATACAAGTTACCATGTTTCTCACTTTCTCACAGTAGGAATGATACACAACAATCATTAATAGTTTCAATACATGGATCCAGCAGTTCACCAATAAATCAAACATCCTCATAAAGATATCATAAGTTGCATTATTCTCAGGAAATTAAAAATAGTTCACAGTGCATATCAAGATACCTATCAAGAGTTGTAATTATTATCACAGACTAGCAAAAACAATCTACTTCATAATTTTTTATGGTGTTTGTCACTGTCATACCTAAATGCTGCCTAATTAACTTCTATAGTCAAAGATTAAGAGCAGCTGTAACAGTAGAATCTGGTCTTTGCCCCTGTCTTCAAACAGAGCCTCTCAGAACAGGTGGCTGTCTTTAGACTCTTCTTGGACACATCATTTTTCTAAGGTTTTCTGGAGTGTTTAAAGAGGGGGTTTCTCCAATCTCAGTCTTTCTACTG
>JANHGB010033760.1:0-10146 GCA_026283785.1 Coracopsis vasa
AGCAGGTTGCTCCAAGCCCCTGTGTCCAGCCTGGCCTTGAACACTGCCAGGGATGGGGCAGCCACAGCTTCTCTGGGTACCCTCACAGGGAAGAGCTTCTGCCTAAGAGCTCATCTCAGTCTCCCCTCTGGCAGGTTAAAGCCATTCCCCCCTGTGCTATTACTCCATATCCCTGTAAAAAGGATTTCTTGTAGGTTCCCTTAAGCTGCTGAAAGGCCTCAATAAGCTCTCCTCAGAGCCTTCTCTTCCATTTAGAAGAGGTTTAGGGATGTGCTGCAATTAGATGCTGCCACTCTGGGATCAGGTTGGCATCACTACTTCTCCCCAGCCCTGCCCAGAGAAGGACTGTGCCATATGCCTGCAGCCAGTTGATCGTGGAGGGGGGTCTTCAGGCTGCCTGTTGCTCCCAGTAAGAGCAGGAGAGCCAATTGCCCCATTACACCTAACCTTTGCAAAGGGTGTAATTGCAGCATCCCACCCAGCACAGGCTTATGAGGAGACTGAGCAGATGGAAGTGAGGTTTAAACTACCCTCACCTCCTTGAAATCACTCCTCAGAGAATTAGTTACCAGGTAGCATGATCCCGGGTCTGGACCATAGCGAATCATGAGATTGCTGATGGAGACCTGACCTTGGCTGTGCACAGAAGGCTGGTTTTCAGATCAATGTGCTGTCTAACCAGTTGCCAAGGTAGAGGGTTTAACAGAACGGATGATGCTGTCCCTTCTTAACTCCAATCCTGCCGGCCACGTTCCACTGGTTCTGGAGTTTGTGCCGAGCCCGCTTTGGGATGCTGGCCAATAAGGAATTACAATAGTCTGATCTTGCCATGATAAAAGCATGAATAACCACCTTGGAGTCTGACTGGAAAACTACCACAGCCTCCCCGTGCACCTTAGATGGTGGCTGGGAGAGCACCTGATGACAATGGGAAGCAGGGATCTGGAGATGAACAGGAGTTGGCTACTACCAGGCACTGAGCTGAAACCAGCCATAACAAAGGGCAGAAGCAGAACATAACCACTGGGCTTGGGAGAGGGGCCCCCCCCCCATTCACGCTCATCCCTATGGACACCAAGGCACTCAGTGCTTTCTGGGAGGACCAGGGCTCTGTTTCTGCAGCAGAGCCACAATCTTTTAAGCCTCTGCAGCAGTCTCTGCTGGAAACCTTTGGTTTCACACTTTGAATTGTTGCTGAGCCGGGATGAGAGCTGGGCTGAGCTTTGGTTTCCAGTGATGTGGAGTTCCTAGTGGGGATTGTTTTCCTCCCACCCTGCAAATGATTGCACATGGCATTCCCTACATAGCTTCTGTGTGGCAAAATGGATGA
This sequence comes from Coracopsis vasa, assembly GCA_026283785.1. Lineage (NCBI taxonomy): Eukaryota > Metazoa > Chordata > Aves > Psittaciformes > Psittacidae > Coracopsis > Coracopsis vasa. The sequence goes on from JANHGB010033760.1 coordinate 1,331, forward strand.
TTTCACTGCAATGGCCACTCAAAATGTTAAATGGCAGCTTTCACTGGTGCCTGGGAGACAGGGTCTTTGCTTTAGTGATGGTCATGGCTTAGCATCGCTCAGAAAGATTCCCAGGATTTGCCAACATGGGCATGGGCTTTGCCACCTCTTCATTCTCCTTGCACCACACTGTCTTTGCTTAGTCTGGCTCATCATAGATGCTTTCTATTCCCATGATGTCTCCTCTTTCAGTCTGGCTGCTGTAGGGAGGGAAGGGTAACTACAGAAACTGCCTGAATAAGGAACCTGTGCTTCACGCTGCTTACAGAAAAGATCTCCTTCTGTTTTCCAAAGGATGTTCCCAGAATAGAAACAATTTGAGGCAAAGCTCATGGACAAACAGGTGCCTTTATGCTGCTCTGCACCACTGAAGAGCAAAGTTCTGCAGCCCTTTTGCACACACTCACAGGTAGAACAGGGGGAGTAACTTATCCCAAAATCCCATGAGCCAAAGCCTGGCTCCATCTCCAAACAAGTGGTTTCATTTTCCTTGTAATCCTCCTGCAGCCCATAGCAGGCGCTGGTGCTGGACATGGGTTGTGAAAGGTCCCAGAGCAGGCTTTGCTGTTCCTCTCTGTTGAGGTGAAGGGTTTCTCCCTGTTGTTACTGGCATTGAGCTCTGTGGTTGCTTCCAAGGCCGGCTGCTCCGTACCCAAGGAGAAGGTACAAGGACGCTGATAGGATTAAATCCCTGACTTCAATGATTCCAGCATTTATTTTGCACCTCTCCCATTTTTATTCCAAGCTCCACAGCTCCTTATTTTCAGTTCCCTACAGCAGGGAGCTGACTTTTACAAACCTCATCATTTGTTTCAAGCCAGAACTAACTTCACTTTTCCAGTTCAGGTCAGTGGAATTCCATCCCTAGATCATGGGGAATTAGGACTAGGATAGTGTCTGTAGCACATCCTTTCTGTAGTGCCTTGCACAAATATGAGAGTCATAAAGTAATTCAGATGAAGTTCCCGGAATGGTTATCATCAAATCATAGACTGATGGGCTGGTGGTTTAAATTCATTGTAAAGCATGGACTTAAGAGGAGACAGCCCCAGCATCACTGTCTGGGGCTCTTAAAGAGCATCATTGCTTGGTACCCAAAAGCCCGCTGGCAAACTCCTTGTCTTCTTTATGCGAGTGTGCACAAAGAGCAACCAGCATCAGTTAAATCACCCATCTTGGGTTGCTCAGTGCTTCAGAAAAGGGCACTTTGCATGCATCACCCAGAGACAGAAGATGAGCCCTGATGTGCCATTCAAAACCGGTGCTCTGGCCTTTATGGATCCAGCTGTAGGCAAGGGCTGGGGTGAACCATGTCGTGGGAAGGCAGATAACACAAACATGAAAGCAGCACAAAACATGAGAGCCTATAAATAGCAGGAAATAAAGAACAATACTGTGATAAAATCCATAAGACAATAAAGACCAATGTGGCAGAGGCTGTTTCCCCCCCACCCTTCTCCAGAGTTTCTCCTATTTCCCAAAGCTGCAGAGATCATCTGACTGCTGTGTGGTGAAGCCCAGTTAAGCATCAACTCAAGTGCTTGGAGCCTTACACCAAGTATTTCAAAACCCCGTTCTTTTTTCTTTCTTGATGTCCTGCCATGGCTATTGTGGTATTTAAAACCATTCCCAACTCACCAGCTCATCAGAGCAAGGAGAAAAGATGGAAGAGGAAGCCGGGGGGGAAAAAGCCCTATGGAGATTTAGAGTCATTAACAGCCTTTACAGGGTTTCAGACATTTTTGTGGTGGTTCTTTGGAAAGGACACATCCATGATGGGCTGGGGTTTATTTTGCCATTGGCATAAGAAATGAGGCTGTTTCCAAGAATATGTTTGCTGTTTACTAAGAGGAGGGCAAATGTAACTGGAACATGGCAATGGAGGTGGACGAGGAACCTTTATAAACTTGGGGGAATTACCAGCTCCTTGAATCCCTATGAGCTGGATCAAGAACCAAGCAAGTCTCTGGCAGCTCCTCCATGGAGTTAATCTATGGCTGGGCAGTGGAAGTGCAAAGCTCCCTCCCTTCTCTGGAAGCAGCAACTGAAGAGGGTTAATTACCCTGAGAGATACCCATCACTTGTAAGCCTGGATCTCAAAGGAACATGTCCCGTCAGGAGGTAACCACTCTGTGGGCCTCAAATGTCAGGAGAACAGCTCACAAGAACACGTTTTGCTGTTTGGGAGCGTGAACTTCTCCGGGGACCAGATTTTCCTGGGAATTTCTGCAGGAACTCGCTCCATGGTGCCCTGATTTCTGAACCAAATCTTCAGATGGGGTAACTCTAACTGATGTGAAAGGAGCTGATTTATGGCAGGGAAGGATTGAGGCCTTATTGTAGGGAACAAGAGGATTATATTGGCTCAGGGTTAATGGCAGAGCAGGGACTGGAGCTCAGGAATTACTGGGCAGGTCTCTCAATTGCTTCTGTTTGTGCTGAGGGAAACCTGCAGGAATATCCGATTTAATGGCAAATCCACTGGGTTTTATTTTTCCATTACTGGTTCTGAGGTGCTTGCCTGCTAATGAACAGGGCTTTTGTGCTCCAACAATGGAGTTGCTCCCTCCTGGCCCACCCAATCCTCTTACAGGATCCCACCAGGGAGATGCAAGGATAAGTTCGGAGGTGATGCCAAGAGGGGGGTGCATTATGCCAAAGGCGACTCTTGTGGTCCATGGGGACCAGAGGTGACATGAAGGTCTGAGAAGATCTAACTTAAAGGTTAACTGGCTACCACTAATGCTGCATCCTGAGGCATGGCTAATGAATGGGGGATTTATGTCCCTCCATAGCTGGGGGCTGGATTCTGCATACATGGGAGCATGTCCCACATTACGCTCTTCAGCTCTGTTATAGAATCATAGACTAGTTTGGGTTGGAAGGGACCTCCAAAGCTCCTCTAGTCCAACCCCCTTGCAATGAGCAGGGACATCCTCAACTAGATCTGCTTGCTCTGGACCACATCCAGCCTGGCCTTGAATGTCTCCAGGGATGGCACATCTACTGTTCTCAGCTCTCTTTTGTGGAGGCAGAAAGCCTCAGAGGATCTCCTTTCGACTCCATGGGCTGCTGCTTCCATCTGAGGCGGTATTTTGATCCTAACTAATGTTCACAGTTTCCTCCTGTAGGGTAGTGGGGCAGATATTCCTGTTCCACTTCTTCTTTCTGTGGCAGATAAGAACATTTGGAGCAGGGAGGTGAAGCAAATCAGCCACTTCCTATCTCCTGACTCCTACTCAGTGCTTTAACCCATGTCCACCATCTTTCCCACTCTACTGCAGTGTTTGTAAGGGGTCCTGGTGGCGAGACATTTGACTTCATCTGGCTCATGAAACCTGGCTCGTTCTGCCTTCCTTGAGCATTCGCCCACGAGGCAGCTTGTGTGCTTTTCTGTATCCAACGCTTCTTTCTGCCTGTTCCTTTTGCGTTTCCAGAAGGACTTGTTCCTTTAGAACAGATGAAGCACACACTGAGAGAATGAAGAGGCCAGATTGCCTGGTGCTCAGCACCCACCGTTGAGGACAGATTTTCCGGAGAGCTCGGTTTCCAAGGAGGCATCTAAATAAGTGACAGATACTCCAAAGTGGAAACGTGCCCACTTATTCTGGGGCTCAACTAGTGCTAGAGCTGCTTTGAGAAACCTGCTCTGCTGCAGCTGTTCTCCACTTATGCTACAAGACTTCCAAATCTCTCTCTTTTGTATCCTATTTATCTCCCTTTGCCATGCTCCATCCCACAGGTCTCACCTGGTGTCCTCCTCCTTGTTGCCATGTCCTTCTGCATCTAAAAGGTCAGCGTGTCCATACAATCATATTTCCTTCAAGGGGCCCATCGGGGCTAATGCCCCCAAATGCAGAACATATGTGCAACATCAATTAATTGTTAAGGCTAATGCTGATTGAAGTTTGGTAATTCAGCCTGTGGGACATACCATATGTTTGAAGTGTATTGTCCAAGTTTAGATTCTAAACTCCCAAGGGCAGGGACCACTCCTTCCTCTGTGTTTACATAGCATCAATAAGACCAACAGTGCCTGGGTCTGAAATACATTAACCTTAGCCAATGCATTGTTAAGTTTAATAATGACTAGTTAACATTAAAGCACAATGGGTAAAATATATAGACAAAGACATAATTTGGCAGAGATTTCTCTCATGGTTTTGATGCCAGATTCCTACTATATGGTCACTGGTCATCTGAATCATTGGCACTGTTTTGGAAAACTCACCCTTCATGCGGCACCATCCTTGTTCAGCAATTGACACTGAGCCATGGAGCACTATTTAGGGTAACTTAGCCAGAGCCACCTAAGTGAAAAGTCTGGGATAGGAAGGCACCTAAATGAGATGCCAGACAACGAACTCTGGGAATCACAGAGCCAGGGAGTAGAGGGGCAAAGGAAAATAATGCTTGTGAATGCAAGAACTTAATGTTGGTTCTTATTATTTATCTCCTTACTTTGGAGTCCCCAGAAACGACTCTCAAAGGTTACTGTGCACAGGCCCTCCAGTGGGAGGATAAGAGAACTATAGGAATAAATCCAAGCCCTGGCTGAACTGACAGGCTGTTTTCCAGCAGGAGTTATGCAACATGTTAGTACCTCTAGGTATAGGACCAGTGGGATTTAAACTTGTACAGCAGATGGTCCGTGCATCATTGCTGGAATGCGCCTGCTGACCCTAGGGCAGAGCCTGAATGGACTTCAAAAGAGAGACTGAGCATGCTTCAAAGTGTTATTGTTTAAATGTTCCACTAAATGGGGACTCCGGAACAAAATATCTAGCTGAGGTCAGTCTGAAAAATGTCAACACACATAATGAGAAAACAGCATGTTGTGTGAGAAAAGAGTACTTCATAGGGGTATTCTGGCTAGTTTGAGTTGCAAAGAACACTTATCATGTGTGTCAGCATGTTGTCATAATCTAAGTGTCTTTCCTCGTGAGCTGGGAGCTTCATTTGCGTTTGTTGGATAGACCAAGGTCTGTACGTGAAGGTCAAAAAAGCCTATGGAAAGCGTGGTCTGTCCACAGGGAGAACCAACCCAAGGTATGGCAAAGATGCAATCCAGCATTGTCTTAGCCTTGACAGCCTCCGTCCCACTTATTGCAGAGAAAAGCTTGTAAGGACCCTGTGTTTGGTTTAAAAGCATGGTCCTGTGATTTATAATCATGTACTGTGCTCTGTTCTGTTCCTCCCCAAGCCCATAATGCCCATCCTTTCACCGGTGTAATCCACAAGTTTTGGCTTCTCCTCACTCTATTCAGGGGGAATTTCAGTAGGGAAAGGGTTGAGTTAGTGCTCAAATCAATAGGATTAATACTGCTAAGGAAGATTTCTTAGGCAAGTCAAGCTTAACAAGACCAAGCCTTCAGTAAGAAATTCAAGGTTTGGCCTTTGATTTGCTTTGATGGTTGGGCTGCATCTTCAGTGTCGTGAATGCCAATGGTCCAGCAGCTTTTGTTCAACAAAAGGTTTCTGTGTTGGCCACTGGCAATTCAACATGGGTGGCTGAAAACCAGTTTCCTTTACTGGAAGCTAACAGCAACAACCTGAGCTCTCACAGCACCTTGTCCTGCTGGGGCTTGCCTCTATCTTGATGGAGACACGTTCCAATAACACAACGGTTAAAAGCTAACCCTCCCTGCAGACGTAATGAGGATCCAATGCCAGGAAGAGCAAACAAGACCCAAGTTAAAGAAAGGGAAGGCTTGTTCCTTTCACATATCAATATTCAATGAGATCAGCCGACTTGGCACGAGGGGGTGAAAAGAAAGCCACCCGGCGAGGTAAAAAGCTGTGGGGCTCTAGAGACCTATACGTGAGGTGTCATTAAACCAAGAAGATAACTCGGGCCTGCTTGTAGAGTCTGTATCTGTGTAATGTGTTGTAACTGACACAAAACTTGAATAGCAATCAATTTAAGTGGGTCAAAAATAGCATCCACACCCTCCCTGGGGTCCTGGTTGTTACTCTCAGTATCACTCCTCAGCTGTTCGCTGTGGCCCAGATTAAGCAAGAACTAAAATCCTACCTAAGCAGGGTATGAATTCAGCAAAGCTCTCAGGCTTATGCTTATCTTTGGTGTGTGCTTAACCTCAGCAAGTAGAGAAACTCTTTGTTAAATGAGACTTTTCGACCTGCAGAGAGCTGATATTCGGAGTTTCACCTTTTCTGCTCTGTTTGCCAAGTGCTACCAATAGCCGATACTCGGTGTGCGGATTGTTGCGAGTATTCAGTAGTCGAAATCCAGTGTGTCAGTAAGTTAAAGGTGAGCGGTTATCTGAGTGTTCCCAAAGCAAAGGAGTTGCAACACATTTCTTATTAACATAATGGGGTTTAGGACTCTTGGTGCCCTGGAAGTATCATCACCCCAAGACAGTCACACTCCGCAAACCCCAAACTTCATGGGGAATGAAAAGCTCAAGTCAAGACAAAGTGGATTTGTTTTAGATGTCTGGACAAAACTGTGCACAACAGGGAAATAAAGTGCAGCAAACTGAAGGAAAAGATATTGCATCCATTACTCAGTTCCCGTTTTTTGCTCAAGTATAATGGAACTATAAACATTTTCTGTCAACGGCTTACAAAGAAACTTGTTCTCAAAGTGATGCATGGTGAGAACTTGCATCTAAATTGGGTACATCTAAATTAGACTCTGAATACAGAACATTCCCCAAGGTGGCTTTTGGCTACAGCTGGTAGAAAGGAGCTCACACATATTGAAAGGAAAAACAGCCCCAAACCTCCCATGAGTCCTCCCCCCTTACGTGCATTGTGCAGGAGTGTTTGGGGAGCAGCATGTTCATTTGGGCTTGCACTTTGCGGGCAAGTGGTCCCCAGTTCTAACAGAAAACATGCTCTTTGGTGTTCTCCTCTTGAAGTGTAAAACATGGCCAAGTGTTTTGCTGAGCAAGGAATTACTTAGGCTCTGGGTGAGGCCTACAGCATTTCAGTTCTTGGCTTCAAGTAGGTGGCAGAGATTCTTTACATTCTCTTGCTCATTTACATTAAGCAAACAAACAGAATTCCCAAACCAGGAAGCCCACAAATTATGTATGTAGCGAGCCTGTGTAATCACAAGTTCCCTTTATGGTTACTTTTATCTTCTCTCTCTTTCAAGCTTTCCTCTGCCTGTGTCGCTGCTGGTCTTTATTAAGCCCCACGTTCTACAAACATTTATGTGCATGACTTACTTTATGCTTTTAAGCAGTTGCAGAAAGTTCAATAGGTGTTGAATAGATAATGAACTAGAACACAATAGAACTGCATAACTGCACAGATCTGGCTGAACCAAGCTCCAGCTGCACAGAAAGTTCAGCCCATGGGTAAGAGTTTGCAGGGCCTTAGCTTGTAGATCTACCACAAGTGACATTTGTGTTTGTGCAGCACCAAGGGACTCTGAATCTGACCAGGATCCCTAGATCCCAACATGCTGTAATAATGAACTGATTTAGTGAATAGGCACTAAAATTAGGCACCAAACAGCAAGTACTCAAGGTTCACAACGACTTTAGCACAGGGCATTGCCAATACATCTGCTGACGTTTGCATCTGCAGCTTGTTCATTCAAACACTGCCTGTTTTGGGAATGCTACAAGATTCCCACCACCCATCAGCTGCTACCTGACCTCTTTAAAATAAACTTGTCTTAATGGGCATGTGCCTGGATCACCAAAGAGACTATCAAATCTGGCATAGTGCCGCAGTAGGAAAGCCAAGCCCGGGTGGCAGTGATTGCTCGACATTCTTCCTCTCCGATATCCTATCGTTAGGTCAAGGTTGTTGGCACAGTGACGTGGGACAACGAGCCCCCTGCCTGCACCCTGCATGTCCGGTGGTTAAATCATCATGATTCCAGGCACACCATTACACAGGAGTACTCTTAACAGCAACTAAAGGAAAGGTGAATGGCTTGTAAGCGCTTTGTGCAGGTAGGGCAGGTTTTATGGAGCTTTGTGAGCACAGGCTGTGCAAATGTATTCAAAGGATGTTCTAGAGGCAAATTGGTCGGAGCTACATTTGCCCAGATGCTCTTGAAGCTGCTTATTAGAGCCCTTGGTTTGAAAATTAGCTGGAACTGATGAGCTGAATCAGGGCTGACTTTAGGATCTTTGCATATTAAGAAAACCACAACCGGATTAAATGTGTGTGGGTCTATGTAGCATGGAAATTCAGCTCTCGGTGCCTCCTCCTGCTGCTCCCGAGACGAGGGCTTCACAATGCTTTAGCTGTGGAGAGCTCCTGCAGGAGGCTGGGTAACTGCTTTGCCTTGAGTTTTTAAGTTAACAAGAAGTGAAGAAATAGTTTTGTTTTCCATCGTGGTGTTTGATTCTTGTGCCTGCACTCGTTTTGCCTGCGGAGGCACTCTCTGGCACTGAACTCACACCTCCCCTCTCCTGTTAAATGTTCCATTACCAAAGGTGAATAATCAAGACAAATATGAAGCACGAGAGAAGTATGTAATTGCTTACTCAGATAATGAATGTGAAGGATGAAATCACCTCAATCCTGAATTGAAAACAACTACTTCAGGATCCTATTAGTGGTGGCAAAAGATACCGGGAGGAAGTGGGATGTGTTGTCGATGGCAGTGGTACTTCTGCTTTCTTGGACTTGTTCCCCTGATAAAGGCAATTGATGAAAACTTTCCTTCGTCTGAGTAGTATCATAGAATGGTTTGTGTTGGAAGGGACCTTAAAGCTCATCCAGTTCCATCCCCCTCCCACAGGCAGGGACACCTTCCACTAGCGCAGCTTGCTCCAAGCCCCTGTGTC
>JANHGB010033765.1:0-11974 GCA_026283785.1 Coracopsis vasa
GCCACCGCCGCGCCCCCAGACCGGGACCCCTGCCTCAGCCAGCCCTGCCGCAACAACGGCACCTGCTCGCCGGTGCCGGCCCGGAGCCCCGCCGCGACCCGCCGCCTCCAGCTGATCCTGCCCCAGCCTCCGTCCGCCTACAGCTGCGCCTGCCCCGCGGGGGTCACCGGCACCTCCTGTCAGGTAAGGGCCGCGCCCAAGCGCCCTGCGTGCCCCCCGCCTCGGTGCCGCCCTGCGTCCTTGTGCTCGTCCCTGCCCTTGGGTGTCCCCGCTCTGCCTGCGGCTGGCTCCCTCCCGTTCTCAGTCCGCCTCGCCCCTACCCCGTCTGCGGGCGTCCCTGCCCCGCTCCGCTCCGAGCCGTTCCGGTACCTGCTTGCCGGGAGCGGCTGCCGGTGCCCGTTCCCCAGGGGCCGCGGTCCCCTCCCCGCCCGAGGCCGTTTCTTCCCGCCGGCTCCTGCCGCTGCCGTTAACGGCCGCCGCGGGCAGCCCCGACCCCCCCCCGGGCTTTCCGGAGGCCGGCGGCGCTTCGTGCAGGTGGACGCGTAAAGCGGGTGCCGGTGCTGCGAGCGGCGCGTTCGGAGCTGAGCGAAGAGCCCCAGGCACGGACAGGACAGGCGACTGGTAGGGCTCGGTTAGAGGTGAATGAGGATGGGGCTGAGCTCGGCCAGAGCCTTCCAGGTTAATCTCAGCGCTGTAGTCAGTCCCTGCTGTCCGGTCCTGACAATTTACTTAGTACTGGCTTATTTTAAGGTGAAAAGTATGCTCCTCGGAAGTGGATGCTGTATTGCACTGAATACGAATTGTTAAATTGCATCTCCAGTTGTCATTTTCATAGGCTAGGAGCGCTTGCTCCCACGTTTCGGGTGCTTCTTGGATTGGTTTCGAATTCTGGAAGGTCAAAATGCTCAGAGTAGGGATAAGGATCTAAAATATGGAGAGGCAGTAGGCAGAATCTTTCAAACATGCTTGGTAGTACAGGGATTTAATGTAATAATATAATCGAATTTAGTGTTTGTCACATGAAGATAGTTTTGTTCTTGTCTCTAGTGTTAAGGATGGAAATCCTTGTTGTCACATTAAGAAATTCACATAAACTTAATCTTCTATATCTTCAGATAAGGGAAAGCAGGTGCAGGGCCAAAGAGGTTTGTTTTCTGCATATATGTATATGATGGGTTACTTTCTGTGACAGCAGTGTACAAAAGGCTGTATGGATTGGCTACCATTTCTTACCAGTGCTTTCCGTTTTAAGTGGATTTGACACAGAAGCAAATGAATTCAAGTAAATTCAGGCTGGTTTTTAATTTTTTTTTCCTTTATTAAATTTTCCTTGGTTGCGTAGTATCTGAACTACACAGCTGAATAGATGAAAGGATTAATGCATTCACTGAAGACTTAATGTGTAGGTGAGTGTAAAAGTCTTTGTGAAGTAGGAGCACTATGCACGGAGTTCTGTGCTTGCCTTGAAATGTCTCAGCTGATTCAGCCTAACAATGAAAGCAAAAATATTTACTCTAATGAGATTCTGTGAACCCAGAGAGATGAAAGTGAATTAAATAGGCTTCTTTCTGGCTAATTGTGGGTCTTGTTGTCTTAAGCGTTTACTATCTTTCTATCAACAGACAGAGAGAAGGAGAGCGCTGGGTGTTTGCTTCTGCTTGTTGCTGTTAGACTTAAAAGTCTGAGATCTATAACTAAAAGATTAGTGACCCTTTTACTGACTTAGTAAAATGTAATGTAGGAGGCACCATACCTCCTGTGAAGTGTTGCGCCTGGGGAGCTGGATTTAATTGTGTTTCTAATAAAATAGAAAGGCAATATTTTTGTAGCAGTTATGCTTTTTATTAACTAATAAGAGGAGGCTTAGAGTGTTGCACATTGTGTTTCTTTTCATGAAATAGTAAGCAATGACCCTTATAAGGAAAACTGAAAACCGAATGAATGCTACTTCGAGCGATTGTGCCAGCAGTGGAAGTATGGGTGCCAGTTACCTATCAAAAGTTAATATGGTTTTAAAATGTAACTTTAATTAACTAGAAAACAGAGAGTTGGTGGGTTTTTTATTTTATTTTTAAAAGGGTAATATAAACACAATATATCCACAGCTGTTTTTTTTTTTCTCCTCATTTTATTGTAATAGGAAATAAATACTGTACAAATGCATGAATTCTTGTATTGCTTTTTCGTTTGGATGCCTAACAGCTTAACAGATGCCTAACAGCTTAAACTTCTACAAAGAAATGTAAACTCAGTCCTGTTTGCTAATTCAATAACAGTAAATAACTGTAAGGATTTTAAAATAATGATGATTTTTTCATCTATGGGCTAAATCAGGGGACCATTTAGATATATTTAGACAGCGGGCATTCGTCTTGCTGCTGGGGTTGTTATTGAACAGTTGGACTCACAGAGGGGAATGCCAAGGGGGGGAAAAAAAGAACAGGAAATATTATGCTTACATACCCAGATCATAGAAGGTAAGTTTGCATTTTTGTAATTTCTGATGGGACTGGAGTTCTTTGGGAATCCCACTTCACTAAAAATGTAGAATTACTTTCAGGTTACTTCTTGTAGTGAAGGCAACATTTTGCCCATTCTGCTCAGATGTTTTGAGACGTAGAATGAAGCAAAAAGTGTACTAAATGTGCCTCCAAGTCAACCGGGCACAGTGAAGTTGGTAATGTAGAAGGACTGCTAACAGTCAAAGTTAGACATTTCCCACAGATTTTGTTACTGAAGATTTAGTGTAACTGAGTTTGATGGACTTGATGATGCTGATGCTGGCGTGAGAGAAGAAAGAAATTGATATCACATGCACATGAGATGCTTCTAAAAGTCCACAGCTTTCCTATTCCCAAGTAATGAATTTAACTTGGACTTAAGCCAATTGCATGATCTTATAATTGCTTTAGTAACTCATTATTTATTTAACAACAGAAATTACAGGTCCTTTTAGTATTCCCATGCCATTCCCATGAATTATGCATGTGTATGTTTCTCACATTACTTAGAGTCCTAATATGCTTTCTTTTGCAAACTTCATGTTTGTTTTGTTATGGATGGTTTCACATTGTGGGACATTGCTTTAACTCAATTTCTTTTCATGGATGTGAATTTTTTCCCCACTTCTCTTTACCGTATTTCTATGTGTTGAAGTATCTTGAACTTTAATCTGGGCAAAGAAATCACGTGTATTCCAAAGGAAACAGTACAAAATTATAGTGAATTTAACTTCCTTTCTGCAGGAATTTGAAATTGATTAATTCTGAGCTTTACACTGAGAGACTTTAAGATAAATTATCTTTTAAATTTAGTTCTTAGAATGATTTATTTATTTATTTTCCCTCCTGCATTTCTTCCTGATTCTGTTTTTCTTCATTCTATCCCTTTTTTCATACTTTTGAATGCCATTATTCTTGTCTTTGAATGTTTGTAGACTACACTGCAGTGATTTTTATTATTTTTCTTCTCTGTGCCCCCTCCTATTTTTTATCCTGTGTAGAGTTTTTGTTTATTTTTCTTTGAATTTATTTCTGTTCTCAGTACATTGGTGATAATGTGCTGTTTAATGCTGAATGCAGAAATCCAGGGTTAGCAAATTGCTGCAGAAAGAAGGATTATTGTTTCTTGACTCACTGGTCTAATACTTCAGAATAAGTGGTACAAAATTTCATTGGCCAGGTTATTTCAGGTTACATTGGGCAGTGCTGTGTAAAAGGACATCCTTTAATTTCACTGCTAAATTGCCTTCACATCTGTATCCTGATTAATTCTTCACAAGATCCTGTTTTCTATTAAGTAATGACATCCCTCCTGAAAGATCTCTAAATAACCCTTGAATTCAAAATGCCTTTTTTTCCCTTTCCCTTCTGCACACATTAATGAAGGGTATATACTTAAATTATGTGGTTATTCTGATGCAGGTGTTTTGTTATGTGGCTGTTCTGTTGACTTTTTCATCTTGGACATGAGTAAATTGCAAAGTTGTTAGATGCCCTGGAGTTTTCTTGGTTTATTTGAATGTAGTTTAGCTTGACTTCCGAGGTACCATGTCATTTCCTGCTGACTAACTCTGCTAACTCTTGGAGTGCCTTCAAGTTGCAGAATTTTAATATTTGCATTGATGCATATACTGTGTGTGGGAAGAGGTTGGGAGAGCTTGGTTTGTTTTTCTTGGAGGAGGCTAAGGAGGAACTAAGTGCCATTCTCAGCTACCTAATGGGGGGTCATAAAGACGGAGCAAGACTTTTCTCAGATGTGGTCAGTGAAACGACAAGAGGTGACATACATGTTATAGTAGCGAAAGTTCCTGTTAAATCTAAGGAAAAAAATCCACCATCACTCCTCAAAATAATGGTGGTGAAAAACTAGGACAGGCACTTAGAACAGTTGTGGTAGCTCCATCCTTGGAGATTTGGGTCTTGAGTGCCCAAGACCCCAAGCACCTCAGCCTAGTATTAGCCTTGGCTTGAGCATGGGCTGGACCAGAGAACTCCCTCAATTTTCTTCCAGCCTAAACCATTGTATGATTCTGTTCTGTGATTCTGTATATATACACACCTCTATTTACCCTCCCGATTTTGCATTTTCCTACTACTTTTGTCCTGTTCCTGCCTCCCCTTTGCTGGATATTGAAATTATTTCCACGTTATTATACATACATGTTTTATATCAAGTCTAGACTGTACCTGGAAGCTGACAAATTTGTGTTCAACGAGGAGTTTAAAGATGGCAGTATTACTATTAGCTATCTGAAAAATCTTTAATGTTAATTTCAAGCCACTTAGTTTACAGCTCCTTTAGTCACAGATTAGTATACTCATGTTTCATAGTCATTCCTGAGGTTTTTCTTCAAGCAACAATTGTATATCACACAGGACTGATGGGTATTATTTGTTTTCTGTGAGTTCTTCTGATCTGTAAGTGAAGTGTTCAGGTACCTGATGAACTTTGATCTCTATGGTTGCCATGGAACTGATGAAGTTCTGCAGTGTGGCAATGTGAGGTATCGAATATGGGGAACATTAGGACAGAATAAATGAATGTGAAAAATAGTTTTTCCACGCAATTTAATTTCACTGTTACAACATCTGTTTTCTCTAAATGTGGTAGAAATATATTTCCAGTCAGAAAATTAAGCTTTTCAAATTAGCACCTTACCTTGAAGCATATCTTATGAAAATATGTGAGCAAGAGAGCTATAGTTAAGCAATTTCCAAAGCAATCAATAAAGAATTGTGCTGTGATTGATGCCATGTGCTTTAAACAAATGTATTACAAATTTCTGTAGAATAAAACTGGAATAATGTAATAGCCCAAACTGTCTCAGTTATATAAGTGGTTATTATCATGGTATTGTCTGCACATTAACCTTTGTGAATCTGTATTCTCTCTCTCAATCTCTTGAAATACTCCCTTTAAATCTGGTCAAAATAGTTCTTTTTAAATGCTAGTCAGGTCATTATATAGTGCAAATAATTTGGTTCTGAAAAATTCCATCATATAACTGAAAGTTTCAAATGTTGGTTTTAATATATTTTTGTGTGGTTAAAGACTGCAGAGAGATGGATCAGGTATAAAGTAGCTGAATAATAGTAGACAATATGCTATACTAAGATGCTTCACCTTTCACGTAAGTCATTTTGCATTGCAGTGCATATTCTTTGATCCAAGAGAATTATGTAGCAATATACCAGTTTAAAAACCAATGTTGTTTTACTTTCCTTTGAAATATCTAACTTGATATTATGTAGCTTTGGAAATCCTCTGTATTGGAGCAGGTTCCCAATGTACTAGGAGAATACCTTATCCTGAATACAAGATAAGAAACAACAGAAAATGGATGGGAAAACAAATAAGCAAGAATATTGCTTTATAACTTTATCCCATCTTAGAAGAGGTCAAAATTCTTCCCTCTTTTTGAGGGCTCCCATAGCATGTTCTACTTATTGCCTTTCTGAGAAGGCAATTATTGCTTGAGATCAATAATTTTAGAAGTGTCATGCAGCAGAATTTCAGCTTCATTGTGGGATCATGAGACCAGAAATCTTAGAAGATGATGGAAGAAATTCCATTTTAATAGGCAGACATGAGTCTGCTGGAAATAGTGTCCACTTGATTCTAAACATAGGTTGGTAGGGTTTTTTTTTCTTTTTCTGGTACTTGCTCTCATAGCTCACTCTGTTCTTTTTAAATATCAAGTCCATAATTTTTTCATATCAACTCTTTTTGGCTGTGATACATTTGTGTTCCAATTAATCCAACAGATTAATTGCATGGAAAACACATTTTTATAAGTTATTATCTTCTGTCTTTCAATTTAATTGAATTTCCCAGTTGTATTTTTTCCCTTTCAAAAGTGAGTTATTCCACTTTTCCCTCCCTGTGCATGTACTGAATATTTTTCTTCTCTTCAGCATTCTTACTGAGCTGAATAGATAGAGCCAATAACAGTATTCCTGTTCGTTGTGGTTAATATAATATAGTCTGTTTTGTACAGTGTCAAATCCCAATTTTTATGTATATTGAGGGGTTACCTGTTTTTTGACAACTGCATTAGAGGGAAGGCTTCAATAATATCCAGAGGTTTTTTTTTTTTTATTTTTATTTTTATTTTGTTTTTAAGTTTTGGTGAACTGAGCTCAGAAACCTCCCTGGAGGTGTCTGATTGCGGTATGGTGATTCCCAAATGAAAGCATCCACATTTAAAGTGCATCTGTGTCAATTGAAAGCATGGTGGTTGGCAAGAGTAAGGCTAATGTAATTAAAAATTTCTTAGTGGCATTTAGGTCAAAATCTGAAGGCAAAAGCAGTTTAGTATACGCATTTGATGTTGTAGATCATAATTTATAAGAGTCTTTAATTGGGTCTCTGATTTTTAAATAAAAAATTGTTTTGTTTAACTTTTTGTTTCTATATTTTTTGTCAATTTATGTTTTAAAGGAATAATGTAAAAACCACTGAAATCGATGTTCTCTGGAGAGAAAATTATCACTCATCACTATGAGCTACACAAAACAAATTGCATATTTTTTGTTAATTATGAAAAATATATTGAACTGCAATACAATTGTTGCAATTTCCCAACAATTTTGTAACAGTGGAAATGCACATAGAGATATACATTGAGGAAAGTGATGTTTGCTTGATATGAAAACTCTTTACTTTGTTCTCCTGATTGAGCGTGCTCTCTTAGAAAGAAGCATTCCTGTGTTCCTAAGCTGATTTGTATGCCACATACGTAAAGTGTTTGATTTCAGTAATACATATTGCCGTCCTATATCAATTTTCAAGTTTCCCTAGGTCTGTTTTACAATTATATAGGCTGTAGTGAGTGTAACAATTATACTGCGTTATTTAGTATTATATTCTGCTGTAAACCTGGAAAAAAAAAAGGCTGTAAACTCTCTAGAAAAGTCTGAAAGTGAAACATTGTGACTAGGAATGGGAGTATCAGGGCTTGGTGCTCAGGATTCTCACTGCTTTGCTGAGTCACTCTGGGCAAAACTCTTACCACCTTCTTCCTTAGATTTCTTCTCTATAAAGTCAGATAATTCTGGGTGTTCAAAAGGTTAATTTGTAAATGTCTGTGAAGGCTTTAAGAATGTAGAGTGAAAAGCACTTTGTAAGGAAGCATAGTATTAAAATGCCTGATTCTGGATTATATGTCAGCGGCCTATCAGAATATATTCAAATCGAACAGAAAAAAGCCTTCTTATTAAAAAAAAAATATTAAAAAAATCAACCATTTAGACTGTTTCTTTTTCTGCCAAATATTCAGGCTAGCAGTCTACAGATTAGTTTTATAATGTTCTTTCCCACTGAAAGCAGGGACAATAGATCAATGCTTAGTATTTCAAAGACTTCAGTAACAAAGGTGTTTGTGAACAAGGCGCTCTTGAATAAGGTAAGAACAGGATTCAATCTGACAGTGAAAGTAGGTTTGTTATACTGAGATAAGGTCACTGAATGTTAATGTTTTTAGGAACTTTGTTGTACTTCATGTATTACTTACAACAGCAACTGTATTGTTAGTTTGAATATCTTCAGGAACAGTAGCTGTAAAAAGAGTACCGAGATATGATTCCTTTTCTTTACAACAAGCCTCATTTTCAGCCTAGGTTGCCCTTATGTGGTCCTTTGTACTGGACCTAATAAAGCTGGAGCTTGTTGTTGACAAATGCACGAGAGAAGGAATAATTTCAGCTAACCATGCATATTCTAAGTAAGGTGTAATTATCTGGGAGAAGGACCCATATGTTCTGGTGGTAATATGTGGAATAATCCTCATTGAGCCTGAGTACTCAAAGTGCAAATAATTTAAAGATGTGCAGATAATATCACAAGAGAACAGAAGCTGTTTTACAATTCTGTTCCCTTCTATGAATAAGTAGTACCTAATCCCATGAAATCAAGTTGAGGTAACTTTACTTACAAGATAGCGAGGGCAGAAATAGATATAGCCTAGAGAAAGGACATCAGAAGTGATTAGTAGATGTGGAAAGATTTCAATAACCTGAGAGAAGCAACTTATTCACTTTACACAGAGACAAACAAGAAGAGTCTGAATAAAAGGTAATCTTGTAAGAGGGACAGTGCTTTAGAATAAGCCTAACAAACAACAGGAATGAGACGGCAAAATTCTTCTAGATATCAGCTAATAATCAGTCAATGTGGCTAAAGAAAAAATATATGGACAATTTTCTGTAGTTTTCCAGACTTGGTGTGTTGTTTTGATCTCCCTTTGAAGTATTTGGTAGGGGCATTTGTTAATAAGGACAGCAACTCTCAACATGAACTATTTGGCAATTCTTATGCTTCTTTTTCAGCCCTAATGATTTGTACTTTAAATTCAGCAAATCATGTGAATTTTATTTGTATTTTTGTTCTTAAACTTTTAACATATATATGGTTTCTTCTGCTGAAGAAATTGGGCAAATTGCTAAATACCTTATATCAAAATCAAATTAATGAATGAATCTCATTAATGACAAACCAAAATATATGGTTTTGCTTTCTTGCAGACTGGACAGTCATTAATAACTTGTGATTGACTATATACGTGTAATTCTATTGTAATCTAATCTTCAGGCAAATATAATTGAACATTGTTGAACAGAAGGGAGTAAAGATGGCCATGCAGAAGTTGAACTATTTATGGGCTAAGTGCTTTTTGCATTGAGAGTGCTACTTCTGCTGTCTGGTTGCAGGAGAATTGTTTTCTGGCATGTTTTTTCACTATGGAACACAGAGGTTGTGTTCTTGTATGTACAGATCTGAGCAACTTTCTCATTTGAGAATGCCTTTGAATTTCAGTGAGTTGAATTACATGAGGTTTAGGTAGGTTTTGCAAGACCAGATACTTGATGAGTTCTCTTTAAGTCTACAGCATACTGTGTGCTGATGGCATGTGTGACAACTGAAGAAAATGGTGTTGGGTCCCCTGGGAAATTAACATGTTTAATTGAAGGAAGGACAAATTGACTTAATTTACATAACTGTATTAGGACTTTAATGTTAAAATTTGGCTAACTATTGCCTCTTAAAAGTAATGGAAAGGTACTGGGTTGATGTTACAGAAATTCTTGATAATCTTTCTGGGGATGCGGGAGGATCTGGCTTGAATAGGGCATGCCAAAAATGTTGAACATCTTTAAAGAACTGTGGGAAACTCATATCTCTTCAAGGTGAAGTAAACTCAGTCATTTCTTTGTCTATAAAAATAATAAATGTAAGTTTAGGACTAGTTATTTGAGTAACCATTTGAGCTTGGGTTTCTTGGTGCTCCTGATATGTAGCAAAGAAACTCTCCAAGCTGAATGAATGCAGGAGCAAAGCCAGCTGTGCCACTTGCTTCTAGAACATCTTTCTCCCCAGTTAAACAGCTTCACTCGCAACACCAATTTTTAACACTTTCTGCAGGTGAGTGAGAAAGGACAGAATAATAGTTATGCCTTTTATAGTTGTGCCATAGATATGCCTTTTCACAAAGGCCTGCTTAAGAACAGCATGATAGATGTATCAGTGACAGGTATGCCCTCTGGTCATCAAGTCCTGCTGGCAGAAGCATGTAGCAAACTGGGGTATGGACCAAAACCTCTCTATATTTGATTTAAGAATATGGGGGAATTTCTGTTACCATAACATATTAGTGAGAGATTTAACCTTTTTTTTTTAATGTTTATATGAGATAGTCAATTGAAGGACACTCTGGAATGACAAATGTGCTAGCAAACCTTATCGTGTAAGTGACTTAGAACAAACACAAAGGTAGCATCTTCATTGATATCTGCATGATGTATATGCTTTTCACTTTGTAATCAGTGCTGCAGCAGCTTCCAGCTTGGATTTCTAGTTCTGAGGATGTAATTTTTCTTTTTCAAAATAGGCTTACATCCAGTTCTATTCTGTATTCTCAGATTTTCTGAGCTCCTTGGCTAGGGAGTGATAGTAGACTCCACTCGGAGGCTGGGCCTTTAATGCAGGCAACTATTGAGACGTGAGAGCTGCTGGCTGGTAGAAGCTCTTCCAAGCTCCTTGACAGTAAGCAAGGAAGTTCTATGAAGCTGAGAATTCCTGAGAACTTCAGGTTACCTTGACAATCTTACGGCTTTGAAATTCTCCTCTTTAGATTTGAGAGCAGGGCTGCAGCTCAGGGCTTCAAGGTGCTGTGTTCACAGATCTTTGAGCAGAGCACTAGTGCTACAGCAGGGAGCGTGGCTTCACCAGAAAGCTTT
Organism: Coracopsis vasa; assembly: GCA_026283785.1. Classification (NCBI taxonomy): domain Eukaryota; kingdom Metazoa; phylum Chordata; class Aves; order Psittaciformes; family Psittacidae; genus Coracopsis; species Coracopsis vasa. The sequence goes on from JANHGB010033765.1 coordinate 10,737, forward strand.
CATCAGAGACATATCTGTGATTTGGCCTCCTCATCAGAGATGCCAGCACAAACCTCTCTTTATTCAATGAGTTGTCACTTTCTGATAACCTCTGTGTTCACTCAGAAGTTTCTACCAACTGTGAGAAGTGTGGTACAGTGGTATCTAGTGGAAAATGTTCCCGTGTGTTGATTTAGATGTTAAAGTTGCCATTACCTAATCTAATTTTGGAGAAAATTGTAAAACTTTAGAGCATCAGTTGTTGATCTGCACAGTTTATTTTTCTGTTTTTAAAATAACACAGATGAGACTTTTGATGTTTTTCAAGGGAATTTTAAAGGTGTTAGACTGATTTTGGAAAACTTTAATATATGGATGCATGACAGCAAGACTTCAAAGATCTGGGTGCAAATTTGCTAGCTGTATTGTTTTGTTTACGCTATTAGTGTTAATGCTACACTAACAAGATGGATTGACATGGTGTATGTGTGTTTCCTGCAGGGCACAACTATGCAAGTATGTGCACATAAGTATTTCTCTTAAAGTAGCTGATGCAGGGAAGCTCATCTCCTGTTTTATCTTGTAGTAACTTGCCTGTTTATTTATGGAAATAAACATCAATGAAACTAATAACTAAGATCTGAAAATGCTTCCAGTTGGAAGTGGGATGAACAAAAAATCATCTTTTTTGGCAGAGCTGAGATGATGTAGATTATGTGCATTTCTTATGCTAGAACCTGTGGTTTACATTGCTTAGTAAAATATCTAGTTATCTTTTTCCATACTTTCTCTGTATCCAAAGCATCTTCCTTTTTCATTGCACCAAATTCTTTTTTGTCCTAAAAATCTCAAGCTACCTTCATAATCCAGCTGGTTTTCCATTACTGACCTTCACTTTTCTCATTTTTTGATCTTCCCAGTATATTAACAAGAAAAGTCTCATGGGAAAGTTGCTGATGGAGCTTGTATGCCTTACTTGAGGAGAATTTACTTTCTTTCTAAAGACAATAGTGTCAAACCAAGAGGAAACAAAAGCTGATGTAGGTACGTTTCAGTGCAGAAACTGGTTTGGTTGCAGTCATTGACTTGTGGCATGAGTAGAATAATAAGTTCTCATGAAATAAGTGGGATGAAGAAGAGTATAGAACATGATATTGTATGTTTGCATATCTTAAGACATGAAATACAGGCAGCATCAGGAGAAAAGGACAAAAGTTAAACGGAACAGCTCTTCTGTACAGAGTATGTGACCTGGTATG